>JADLZN010010452.1:54187-124393 GCA_018155175.1 Sinocyclocheilus anophthalmus
TGCTTGACTCATCCAGGTGAGTTTCAAGGGCTTTGATTCGGCCGTTCTTGTCTCTGAAGTCGGCCTTTGCCTTTTCCAGGAGCTGTTCGGCATATTGTAGCTTGCTGGAGAGATCAGCGTGGTCAGCCTTGCCTCGTTCCATTTCTTGGATAGCGGCTGCTAGGGTCTCTTTTAGCCTAGTGATCTCCTCCTCGGCGCCTTGTTCCACTTCATCAGGCCCTTCCTGTCGTTCCTGAGCCTCCAGTTCTAGCTGCTCGACGCGTCGTTGTGCGCGTGTTAGCTCCTGCTGGAGATGGGCGGCGTGCCTGTCGCTCAGCTTGAGGGTGGCGATGAGTGTGTGGCTTAAGGAGCCGGTGATCTTTGCTAATTCTTTGTGACTGTAGCTCTGACTTGGGTCTTGTTTCATGAGGTTTGCTATGTTGTCATCCAGCTGGTCTTGTGTCTGCTGTCTCAGTGTTTCAGCAGCCTTAGGTAGGAGGCTGTCTGTTGCAACACTTAGCCATGTCTCGAGGTCTTCCCAGTGGCCAACAGAGTCTGTTGTGCGAGACATGTTTTGGCGTGGTGAGGGAGATCTTAGAACCTAGACTGACACAGACCTTGAAGAAGAGGAAACAAACAAAACAAACAATGCAAAACGGGGGTGTAAGTGTGCGATGTCACTTGTGGTTTGACAGTGAGTGTGTAAGGGACAGGTGAGTGTCGTTCTCGGTTACTGTGATTCTCTGGTGGGCGTGCCCCTAATTCGTAGTCTCTGTGGGGAAAATTAGTAAGCACACAGGTAGCACAGCTAGAGAACGGAGGGATGAAAGAAAAAGAGCAAACAAATGGAGCAGAGGACAGGATAGTAATTGGCTGCTTCCAATTTTCCTGTAAGAGAAAAGTTTTTTTTCTTTTGAAAAGAAAGAAAGTAAATGGTAAGATGAGAGGGAAAGATAAAACAACAAAATACCCTCTTCTGGTAGCAGAAGGAGGATAATTGAATTTTCTTCTCTTTTCTTTTTGATTAAGTTTGATTTAGAAGGATGCTTCTAAACCGGCGTTTGGGAATAGGGATTTCTTAAAACCAAAGGACTGTGATTGTTATTAAAAGTCCTCCGTGTGAAGGAAAAACAATAAAAATGACAGTATTGGGTTTTTTAGCTGTTATGATTGACACCATTCACCAATTTTCGTTCCTGGATGCTTGTTCAAATTTTGGCGGGTGCCTGTCAGTCTTCTTAGCTGGGTAGGGTTTCGCAAGAGAGTGGAAGGTAAATGGTAGACAATTTTGAACACGGTTCTCAAGTTTCACACATACCTGTTCACTTTCTAACAATTCTCTGCTTGGTGATTTCCACAGGCCATATCCCAGCAAAACAACCACAGTAGTCAACTCAGAAGGAAACAGCTGAGAGAGAGAAGCAGAAGAAGAGAGAGAGAAAAGTTTTGCTCTTCCAATGTATTAAATGAATTAAATAACTGAAATAGGCCAATTGCAAATTAAATTAGAATTTCGGGTTAGAAATGGTATCTCCTGGTCAAAATTGAATGATGTTATCATTAAAATTGATGAGAGTAATTAAAAATTACTATTAATCAATTTATATCTTGAAGCAGGATGACTCAAACCCAAATGATAGCCCTGAAATAAACATTTTATTGCCTTATTGATGGTTAAGGATTACAATTTTTTATGATGTTTGTTATTAAAATTAGCAACGCAATTATAGCTGACTGATCAGCAAATATCGTGGCAATATAAAAACAGGACCCGTAATTATTTATTAAATTAAATAAAAATTCCAAGTATGTAATTAATTGTAAAATCTCATGTATTAGTAACTTGTTATCCTTAAAGATTAAACGTTTAATGTTGTTGTCTTTTAATTATAATAGTGCCCACAATTAGATTTCATCAGTAAACACTGTTGCCATGTGGAAGCAGGAACAGAAATTAATTTATGAGATGAAATGTAAATTCCAAATCTGTAATAAATTTATGAAATTAAATGTAAATTCCAAATCTGTAATTAATTAATAAATGTACTTCACAATTTCAAATCCTTAAGTATAGCAAATTGATATTTACCGATGTACATAAGATTATAAGGGCGTTATAGCTGAATTAAACAACGTAGCATTAAAGTAAAACGGCCTAGGCTGGCCAGGATTAATTGTTAATAACAACACAACGGTAGCAGTTTACTGAGGATAGTACCACGCTGAAGGGGAGAAGCCAACCTTTTAAACCAATGTAGGGATTTCATATACGGGATACGGAGATGCCACTGGATCACCATCATAAGGCTTTAAATTAATCTAATCAAGAGATACCACAAAGACCTTTTGTACCAGAGCTGAAAAAGCCTTTTGACGACATATGGATGCCTCTGAGCGTGGATGCATAGAATTAGTGTCCAGAACAGGAAAAATATCTAAACGATGCCCTCAGGCAAGCACAGGATGTACAGCGTGACGCCACATGACTATCCCATGATTTTCGACCACCAGCTTCCCGCATGACCAAAACCCTTACTTCCTTTTGTCACAGACAAAGAAACAGAACATACACAGACAATTCATAAGACAATCATTTAAAGTATCGGAGCAATATATTCACAAATAATATGTTTTATGTCTAATATGGGTGTGCTGGGGTATTGGAAACACGATATCTAACGTTGCTTTATAACTTTTTATTTAGTGATTATGATTACTGTGTATGCAAAATACCTGCTGTTTAAGCTTGGATGAGAGCTTGTCTTATTCGCCGAACATTGGTGTTAGTGAATATTTTATATTCTGTATCATTTTCCGGTGATATTTTTATAAGAAGTTCTTTAAAAACTTGCAGAAATACTCTCCAAACAACAAACAGCATGCCACCATCTGATTGGACAAGCGAACTGTGGGCTGGACAAAAGTCAGCCTGCTTAAAAATGGACACAAAGCCCTCTGGCTTAGTTGTCTTCTGCTGGGCTCGCACTCTCACTCAAAAGAACGCTTTCACCTTGGTGAGCGCGACAAAGCGCCCCGCCATACCACCGCATAGCAAGACCATCCAAGAACTCAGACATTTCAGTTAGACTTCGCGATCTTCAGAGAACTTGAAAGTCTTTCAAACTCAGACTTTAACCGAACTACTCAAGCCTCTGTGTCAAACCGGCAACCAACTACTACGAGGGGTTTCCCAAAAGGACGTCACCCATACGTCATTCCGCCGTCAAAGCAACAGCCAATCAGCGAAGAAATTCCCCTCAACAGACATCCAGGAAGTCCGATACAGCGACTGAATCACCTCAGCGTTTCAGCTCTCAACAAAGCCAAAGAACGCAAGTAACGAACAAAATCTTCAACTCAGCTGACCTGGCGTAGAATTAAGTTAAGCAGTAAAATTAAGACCGATTCTCTGCTTGGTTTTTCTCCTAGGCTGAATTTAAAACCACTCGTTAAACGAGTTAGGACTTTGAAAACTTCATGCAACTCCGTCAACTCATTTCCTTGAATCTTTGTGTGTATTTTAGTTAAGTTTTATGTAATCTAGATTAGCCAATAAAATTCATGTTTCATTTATAAAGAAAAATGTCTTGGCTCATATAATTTTAAGGTTAAAACTATGCCAAAAAGATCCTTGCTTGCTACCTCAACTCGTCCCTAATTATAATAATTACCTCAATTGTGTGACTGTGGCCAAGAAAACACATATTAAATTTGTTAAAGATACCAAGAATCACTGGCTCGCTGGACGACCTTGATTTGAAGTAAAACTAACAAATTTGGAATGGTTTAATCAGGTGGACGTGGGACATTCAGACCCGAGTTCTAGCAAAATCTGAATAAATTAATAATCATCAATTCCCTATAATTACAAATTAATAATGAATAAATAAATGATAATGCCATTACACCAACGTGATTATAAGTACTTGTGAGATCGCTCATCTGACGTTTTTGGTTAAAATCACGTTGCAATAAGGTTTATACAGTTTGCATCTGTCTATTCTTTTCAATGGGAGGAGAAGAGGAGAGAGAGAGATGAGAAAGGCGAAATAGCGAAAGACGTCAGGTGTACCTGCTCGAGTCCCTTCAACACTGCAACACTTTTCTGCATGTGAGACCACACAAATGCTACGTGCTAATCACTAGCCTTCAATGCTACTAGCTTGGCTCGGCCATCTGTTTACAAACAGCTCAATATGGTGCTGGAAGTTCCCTCCGGAAACGGTTTCCTTCGACATCCGGTTTACGACTTGTTACTATGGCAACGTCCACAGCATGAACTTCCTAGCTGTGGTTGTCAGTGAGACGTCGGCGCGTCTTGCACTTTACACCACCACAAAAAAAAACACCATTTATATTCCTATCTAGCACTCAACTCGTCAGAGTGAGGTGAATTAACATACAGATTTATTGCAATTAACAACGATATCTTCGGCGGATATCAGCACATGTCTTATTACAGACAAAACACACGTGGATTTAACCACCTTTCACTTGATCAAGTTTCATAATTCTCCCAAAGTGAATATCGTCCGGACACTCTTCCTGAGCACCGCGTTTCAAGTCCACTAGTTTCTAGTGAATTAAATGTCAAGAGGGTTGTCAGCTAGCTACACTGATTTCCTCAGACCGGGGAGACAATAGCAGAGCTGTATTTGAAAGTGGATCACGCACTTATACAAATCAGACTCTGAAGGCCTTTTACAGAAAGTAAACGGGGAAAAACGCCCGTTTCTTTCTAGTGCGCTCTGACGCGACTTATTTTGTCTCGTAGGACAACTAAAAACGTTTTTCTGCAGTTCAATTCTGTAAAGAACAACTCGAGTTTTATATTCAAACAACACGCTCTTCCGTGCTAAAATACATAATCAAATAACACAACAAATTCAGTTTCTTTTGTCTTTTATCTATTTTTCCGGATAAAAACAGACAAAATTCATAATATTATCTTGGTATCATTAATTTTTCAGTCAATCTTGCCAGCGTTCTATTCTCCACCATATGTAATAATTTACTTAGTTGTAAGGGAATTAATCATTATTAATTCATTCAGGTTTATTTCTAGCTCAGGTTTTAAAAGAACTCGATCTGAGAATTCGAGGTCCACCTGATCAAAACTGACTTTGACTTTCAATAGTTTATACTTTTATCAGCTACTCGGCCAGCGAGAAGTTGATGTCAGTGTATATTACCAATTGAATATGTAAATTTTGTATTCTCCCTGGCCACGGGTGAAATACAGTTATGATAATTTGTCAGCTCTTGAAAGAGAGGTAATTATTATGAGTAAGCTACGAGCTAAGGTAGCAAGCAAGTATCTTTTTGGCAATAGAATTGACACGAAATTATATGACACCAAACAATTGACTATTTATAAATGAAACATGAATTTTATTGGCTAATCTAGATTACATAAAAACCTAACTAAAACATACACACACATACACACAAAGATTCAAGGAAATGAGTCAACGGAGTTGCATTAAGTTTTCAAAGTCCTAACTCGTTTTACAAGTGGTTTTAAATTCAGCCTAGAGAATTTACCAAGCAGAGAATCGGTCTTAATTTTACTGCTTAAATGAGCTCTACACCAGTTCAGCTGAGTTGAAGATTTTGTTCGTTACTTGCGTTCTTTGGTTTGACAGCTGAAAGCAGAGGTAATTCCGTCACGGTCGCGGGCTTCCTGGATGTCTGTTGAGGGAAATTCCTTCGCTGATTGGCTGTTGCTTTGACGTTGGAATGACGTATGGGTGACGTCCTTTTGGGGAAGCCCTCGTTGGGTTGGTCGATTCCTTGATGACACAGAGGCTTGAGCAGTTCTGTTAAAGTCTGAGTTTGAAAGACTTTCAAGTTCTCTGAAGATCGCGAAGTCTCACTGAAGTTTCTGAGTTCTTAGATGGTCTTGCTATGCGGTGGTATGGCGTGGGCGCTTTGTCGCGCTCACCAAAAGGAAAAGAATGTCTTTTGAGGAGAGTGCGATCAAATTTAAAGCTTTAAGACGAGCCCGAGGGCTTTGTTTAAGCATGGTTTTTTTGTATTTTTATACAGGATGATTTTGTTCAGCCCCAGGTCGCTGTCCATAAGATGGTGGCATTGTGGTATGGTGTGGCGAGTATTTCTGCAGTTTTGAAAGAACTTTCTAAAACATCATACACCAAAGGAAAATAATGTGAATACCATTATTCAGGTACACCATGTTTGAATACAACCAGATATCATCCAAACTCAAACAACAGGATTTGCATACACAGTACTCGTAATTAAACTAAAAAATAAAAGTTAGAAAGCAACGTTAGATATCGTGGTTTCAATAAACATCACACACATATATAATGCATACAACATATTATTTGTGAATATAGTTGCTCCAATACTTTCAATGATTTTTTTAATGATTGTCTGTGTACACTCTGTTTCTTTGTCTGTGACAAAAGAAAGTAAGGGTTTCGGTCATGCAGGAAGCAGGTGGTTAAACATGGGATAGTCATGTGGCGTCACGCTGTATATCCTGTGCTTGCCTGAGGGCGTCATTTAATCCTTTTCCTGTTCTGGAGATAATGGTTCCATCCATTGGTGGGTCCCAAGATATGGGGGCTCTATAGGTTGTGAATGAACTCTTTCATTCCTTGATACCAAGAAAGCTTTGTTGTCTCCCGACTGAATTAGTTTCGATCTCATGGGTAGATGAGTTTACAAGACTGACAGGAAATCGAACCAGAATATTGGAATCATATGCTGGGTGATTAGCGAACCCTTGTGATGGCTGTTATCAGTGTCTGTTCATATTTAGAAATCCCTACATTTCCAACCCGGGTCCGGAGGCCACCCAACACTGCACATTTGCATGTCTCCTTCTCTGACACACAAATTTGATGTCTGGAGTGTATACTAATGAGCTGAGACATGGAATCAGGTGTGGTGTTTTATAAGGAGGACATGCAAAACGTGCAATGTTGGGGTGCCTCCAGGACCAGGGTTGGGAACCACTGAATATAAACAATTACCCATTATGGAAATAAATTAGCAAAACAAAAAAAATATTAAATATATAACAATAATAATTACCCTATCAGTCCCCCCCCCCCCCAAAAACAAATACAGTTAAAAAATATTGTAAAATATATTGTTATTAGTGCTGTCAATTGATTACAAAAATTAACTAATTAATCGCACATTTTTATAATCGCGATTAATCCCACCTAACATTAAAGTTTTAAAATATACTTTTATATTGCAATAATTTCACATTAAATCTTCAAATTAATGTGGATACAGCATAAAAACAGTATATATTTTTTTATATTTGTTTAATGACAGCTTTTTTTATTACTGAAGGCCAGTATCACTAATACCAATACTACTGATGTCTCCATAAAAATTTCCCCCCTAATATTTAACCATTGACTATAGCCATTCAACATTACAGTATAATTGAGAGCTATCAATTTTAACATTTATTAGACTTAAAAAAATAACTTCTAATTTAAGTGAACTTAAAACAATCTTCACATAAACCCATTACAATAAATGTCATATTTACCTGTGCCCTTCAGCAAGAAGGAAATATACAGAAATTGAATAAAGTTATCAAACACTAAATTCTAAATAGATAAATCCTTAAAGCTACTAAAGTTATTGATTTCCCCTTTTTTCTTTTGTTCTTTGATTTAACACACATCACAGCAGCTGGGTTATTAGGTATTTTTGACTGCTATTTCTTTAAGAGCTGCCGCTGCTAAACATGACACGGATCTGACACGCATCATATTTTCTCTCAAATCTCTCTAACTTTTCGGACCCACTTCAGGTCTTAAAGTCTCTAGTGAACTGACGAGTTGAATTGGGTGTGTTAGATTGAGGGAGACATTGCTGGGCTGCTCCAGGACAGTTTTGAAAACCATTTCAGGGACATGTTCTTAAATGTGACTCATATAAAATATATTACATGCATGCACAGTTTTAAGGCAGCTTTAATCGCCTTTTTGGTAACTTCATAACTTAACTGACCACGACATTGCATGCACGTAGTTTCATTTGTGCTTTGATATGAATTAAGAAGACTACACGTGCACTGTCACCTTTGAAGACCAAGATGCTGGAGCACAGACCGTTCTGTGTCGTTTGACCCACGCCTGGCACTGAGGTGACGCTGGAGTACATGTCTGAAACATATACTTTTTGATGTGGTCGTAAAGAAGTCTGCGGAAGAAAATAATGCACTTCTGGCAGAGAAAAAGAGACAGAAACAGCAGTTATGAGTGGGGTAGCTAACCCTAGCTCCGCCCCTGCGTTAATTGCTTTAATTAATTTAATTACATTTATTGTTATTATCAATGCTGAAAATAGTTGTGCTGCTTAATATTTTTGAAATGACATTTTTTTCAGGTATTGAGAATAAAAAGTTCAAAAGAACAGCAATTATTTGAAATGGAAAACTTTTATAACATTATAAAAGTCTTCACTGTCACTTTTGATCAATTTAATCTATTCTTGCTGATTAAAAAAAAAAAATCTTACTGACCCTAAACATTTGAACAGAAGTGTATTATTATTGCTAAAATTAATATAATGCGTAATGTTTTTTATTGTTATAGTATAATGACACATTATACTATAACACAAATCGCAATCCCAAATCGGGTTTTGGATAATAATTTAATAAAAAATATCTGTATCTGTATCGGTTGGTCTCAATGATATTTTTGTGGCCTGCGGTACATGTTCATGTGTTAATGTGTACTGAATGTGTGTAACTGTAGTGTTTATGTCAGTATCTTGTGATGTTAGGCAGCAGATGGAAAATTATAAATCGATTTCACGCTTTTAAGAGCCTTCAGAAAAAAAGATCAGACACTGGTAAAACATCTACTATAAAATGATGAAATATTTGCAATTTGCAATATGTTACTTGCAAAAAAATCCCCTCAGAATTCACAGCTTCAGTCGTCAGCAGAGAAAGCCATATGTTTGGTGTAGTTACTGAATCTACCAGCAGGGGCTAACTGGATGATACTAACCAGCCAACCCTTGACCAACTGCTTTAAACAAAGAGCTCAGGTTAACATACTGTTTATAGAGTATTATACTGTAGACTGTAGAGGAATGTGGACAGCCATCTACAGGAACATGCTCTCTCCCCGTCATGCACCAGTGGCTACAACAAAATGGCTTTCTAATATACGAAGCAAAGCTGCGGCGGAAGGATGCATGAATGTATGAATTTTAGTGGCATGCAGGGGCCTTACTTAACCTTGAGCTTGAACTCTTAACAGTCCTGCTTGCGTTCTCGCACACTTCAAACACAGAAGGAGCAGATGGCCAGGGCTCTAATTGTCCATCAACTGTAATGCGTGCGTGTTTCTGTTGAGTGGAAGCTATTACTCCTTCGGGAAGTTACTTTAAAACGCCCTCCATCTCTCTCTGTTCTCACCCTCTTTAACCTGAGCCAATGGAGACTCATCCTCCACATGCCCACTAATGAGAATTACCATAGTGGAGTGTGTGTGCGGACTCCCCTCAGTCTCCTGATGCTTTATACATGAATACAAGTGGATTTTGTAGTCGTCGCCTTTATATATAGTGACTGTTTGAGAGGGACTTGTGTGATGAAGGTCAGATTTTCAGTGGCATGTTGACATGTATGATATCGCGGTGTTTTATGTGTGAAAACTGGGTGAAGACCTGCTTGAAGACCTTCCTATCAGTGTGAAAGGGGTGTAAAGACCACATGAAGTAATTTAACTGTATATGCTACTTTATTCTAAAACAATCACATTATTTACATTTTTAATCAGTTAAAACATTTATTTAAAGTGGAAACTAATATATATTTACCTACTGTAACATAAAATTAAATATAAAATTTTTTACCTAGCAATCTTGCTAACTTTTTAAATGTAAAATGTGATCGCTATATTTTTATATAATTATTATAACATAAATATCTATTTTATTTACACAGTTCAACCTAGTTTCGTGCTTTACTGGCATTGTTTTTTAACCAAAATTAATAGATCATTTATGAACAAAAAAGAAACAAGTCAATAGAAGTAGAATAGAAATCTGTGATAATGAAAACATTCAGAAATGTGTAACTTAGCAGTGCCAAGTAAACTAGATATATATTAACATCTCTTTGAATCCTTTGACAGAACTGTTTTGTTTAAACAATGCTTGTTACTTTTGAAGAATGCATCTGCTTTTAAAAGTATTCTGTCACACTGGTTGTAAGTATGCAACTGACGTGTCCCTCTTGGGTAATTGTTCTCAATAAGCTTTGTTCCAGCCACTCTTTCATCAAGTGTCATTTGTTTTATAGTTTCCCTAATGGCCTTATTCTCAAACATTGCAGTGTTGCTTAAAGCTGCCCGTCTTCCTGGTTTGAGTGAGTATTTAGCAGCTCAGTCTGATATGTTCTCTCCAAGGCAGATGGTTCAGAATAATAATTTAGCTAACAAAAATATTTTACGTTAAGTGTCCTTTGTGCTGGTGCTGGTTGCTCGTGTTTTACAGCACATTATTGGTCCAGTGTTATGAGGGCTGTTTCTCCATCACCCCTAATGGAGGTCAAAGGTCATAGTTCAAGAGGTCACAGACAAAAAGCAATAGTGGCCGTGTCTTTGTAAAAGAGTCTGGATGTCTTTAATGTAGAAGATATCCTGGTCTGTGTTCATCCATCCCTCCATTAAATAACTACACCAAACCATCCATTTAGATTTTTGATCACTTTCCATCATTCCAGTAATCCATTTCTTTGAATAACGGTTCCAGTTCATCAAAATTGAATATTTTAGTGTATGCATCCATTTAGGGCTGGGCGATATAGCTAAAAAATAGCCACTGGAGGGCGCAATGAGCAAAATAATGCAGAGCATTAAATTGTTTATATAATATAATGCAAAAATGTGCTCGTCGTCTAAATTAATTCATATAAATCAAATATAATTGTAAATTGCATAAACAATTATGAACAAAACAGCATCATGTATTTATACATAGCTTAATTCAAACAGCCGAAGCACCGCTCATACAGATTGTATTTAAAAACATGAGACGCAGTGAAATGGAATAAACCTCCACAAATTCGCAACATGTTTTCTAAAAGTTTAAACTCTTTTAATTGTACATGGCTTCTATACATCTCTTGCGAGAGATGCGAGTGCAACAGTCAAAGTTGTCTGTCCCAAAAATGCGCCTAATATGCGTTCTTTGTGAATGGCTTGGTTTCGGTTTTAAGCTAACCAATAACTTCTCCGCATTGAGCTTCTATATTTCTCTAATATTTTGAATGAATAACGCAGCAGTGGCGCGTCTTGTGGGTTCAACTGGACAGACTAACAAAAACAATAAAGTACGACAAAGACACTTACCAGCATCATCACTGCATCTCGTGCGCCTCTGATGAGGCTCCCTCACCGACGCACACCTAACATCCGATTGCACCGTTTTTGCATTCAAATGCAAATATTTATTTTAAATTAGACTAATATTCATTTTTTATTCACAATCTCCTCATCACTGGCACAGCACTCTGCATGTGTTCGTGTGTGCTGTCTGCTTGTCACTCATAACACGCGCCTATATTGAACATTTTTTCTATCGTTATCGATGAAGGTGTACCGCCGATAAATACCGATACCGTTTTATCGCCCATGCCTACATCCATTCATGTTTTTTTGAGTAATTATTCCAATCCATCCAGGTTTCATATCACTATTTCCATATATCCATCTTTTGAATAACTACTCCAAGTCCATCTATCCATCCAGATTTTATATCACTAATTCCAGATTTAATATCACTATTTCCGTCATCCATCTATACAGATTTCATATCACTATTTCCATCCATCCATCCAGATTTCATATTACTATTTCCAGATTTCATATCACTATATCCATCCATCCATTCAGATTTCATATCACTATTTCCATCATCCATCTATACAGATTTCATATCACTATTTCCAGATTTCATATCACTATTTCCATACATCATCCAGATTTCATATCACTATTTCCATCCATCCATCCAGATTTCATATCGCTATTTCCAGATTTCATATCGCTATTTCCATCCATCATTCATGTAGATTTCATGTCAATGTTTTCATCCATCCATCCATCCATCATCCAGATTTCATATTACTATTTCTAGATTTCATATCACTATTTCCATCCATCCAAATTTTATATCACTATTTCCATCCCTTCATCCATCTAGATTTCATGTCATTATTTCCATCCATCCATCCAGATTTCATATGACTATTTCCAGATTTCATATCACTATATCCATCCATCCATCCAGATTTAATTTAGCTATTTCCATCCATCATCCATGTAGATTTCATGTCACTGTTTTCATCCATCCATCCAGATTTCATATCACTATTTCCATCATCCATCCATCCGACATTAGATTTGATGTCACTGTTTCCATCTATCCATCAATTCTTAAAAAGCAGTGTCACCTGGGTAAAGATGAAGAGATGGAGGGTTCATAGGTCAAAGGTCAAAGCTTAAATGCATCTGCATTAATCTGTCATTCTCTGTGTTGTTATAGGCTTTGGAGCTTCGCGCACGCTGTGACTGTCCTGCCCTCCCCAAAGCTGACCCCCATGTCATTTTCCACCAGGCTGTTAAATTGGTTCTGGACAATGCCAAAAAACAAGAAAAGATTGCACAAGAAGAAAAGAACGAGAAACAGAGAGCTGGAGTCATGTTGCCGCTCCCTCAATCCCCTCCTGTCCCGACTCCGGGGTCTCAGCCTCAGCTGGGAGGATTGCTGGCCACATCCGCTCTGCCACAAACTCTGCTTAGTAAATGAGACTTGATGAAACATGACTGACAGGGACACATTCAAGCTTTCCTTTTCACTTCTCTTTTTCCAGTCCAGTAGCTCTGAACAAGGACTGAGAGGATTGTCAGATAGAACCAGACAGTTTTTTTGATCCATTTGATTAGCTGTCACTTTGATACCTACGTCAGTTAGTCTGTGAGATGATTTGAGTGAGAGTTTGTACATCATTTGTGTGTGATGCTTGAGTTTATGCTCCTCCTTCAAGCATCCGCGGCAGTGCAGTCATGTTAATATGGAGCAATTGTAAATGGGTTTTTGATTGGTTTTAATGATGTTATTAGCATAAGACCCCTGTGAAGTTGAATGCATTATGGTGTACAGTACATTATTCATCAAACATCTGCCTCTGCTTTAATGTCCCCTATAGGTTCCAGGCTGTAATGTAACTGCTGCATAGCAGCTAATGTCACTGTGTTTGAAGCTGTGTGGAGCTTTGGACATACTACATTATTTTGAGGATTTATCTATGGCCAGCTGACACTAAATGAGCCCAACACTTGTGTACTTGACAAGTGTTAAGTTTATTTTAAATGCACTCTGTATGAATACTATGAACGTAAAGAATATGTGACTGTAATTACATACAAGATAAATTAATTGACCAGGCTTGGGTCTCCAGATTTGTAAAAAAAAGCGTATTCACATACAAAAAAAAAGTGATGCATGAAGCTCCGCTCGTACAGAAGTCTCTTTCAAACCAACCAGCTATTAATTGGTCAATGTGGAAAATTTGCAGCACAAGAACACGAGGGAAATTACTTTTTGCATGAGGAATTTGTTTCACCCTTTTACAAAATTCCCAATCATGCAGAAACCTGTTGAAATTACTTGATGTTACAGCACTTTACAAAGTGTTTCAAAGGGACTGATTCGTGGTTTAATTATACATTTTTATATAATCGATGGACAATAAGTTACATACCCATTGTATTTTCATAATGCAGGGATCTGAAACCCTGGAGAGCTCCTGTTCTGCAGACTTCCAACTCTGCTCCAACACACCTGTTAACAAGTAACCCCGGACACCTTGATTGGGTTTGTAGCTGAAATCTGTTGGACTATAGCTCTTCAGGAGCAGGGCTGAAGACCCCTGCCATTATGTGACTTATTTAATGTGCAAATTGAGTATTTCACAAGAATAAAGGAATTCAGGAACTGATTGGACCAAATCTGAATGAGAGTTTGTAGTGGATTATGGAAGGCTACACCTCACCTGAAACACCACTGGAATCTACTTTAGAAGAGGTTTTTTGACCTGGAACCTGAAGGTTAGTTCACCATCAGGTGCATCACAATGAATCTCGATTGCAATGCTTCATTTTCAGTTTTATACTATTTGCTGCTTTTGCTGTATCTTTGTTAAATGAACATAATCAACATGAAATTAGTGTATTTACTACTGACAAGGTTTTAGAAATACTGGGTTATTTACAACAGTAGCTTAAAACAATTCTGTGCAAATGCTGATTTTGTGGATATGTTGCAGCTTTATCTGATTTACATGATTTCTTTAGTGAATAGGACACAAAGCAACCTAGATCATGCATGCAAATAAATGGCATCATCTTCAGTCATCTTTTTCTGATTTTACAGGTAGGATTCAAACTATTTCATTTGTACCTACTTTCAAATGCAAAGCATAATACATCCAAGCAAGCTGACATAAAGCCAGCCAATCTGCTGCTGGCACTTCCTCCCCTAGAGTCCACTTTTTATAGAGTGATGTGCCCGTAAAGTGCAACATGTTTCTGTCTGTCAGACAAATGTGACGCTGCACTCTGGGTCTCTAACGAGGGAAAATGGAGGAGGAGAAAAGCACCACATCGGAAGAGAAGAGTGATGCATTTGCTCTTACTGGGCAGATTTTTGAACAGATGGCTGTATTTGTCCTCTCATCCACCCACCAGCCATTTCCATACAGACTGAGGAAGACCTATCTCTGAGAGATGCCACTTTGGTGTTGATGTTTACGGCTCTCTGTATATGTCTACATTTTATTGACTCTGGGCTGGTTATAGTTCATTTTCACAGCAGAAGAACCACTGAGGCCACACAAAGAGTTTGTGAGTTTGCCGGGAGAAACGGTTCTGGTCATGCACCATAGACCAAGTGTGGTGTAGGTGTTGATCAGGTATGCCAAAATGTTCTTTCTTTTTCAAAGGTAATTTCACAGGTAAATCCAGTAGTTGTTTTTGGAACACTATATTTGGTTTCTAGCCCATCAAAGGTGGTTAATCAGCTAGACTTCCAACTGGTGGGGACTTGGTTGAATTGGTATGGGGGTGTCCCCGACTAAGGATTTACATATTCGAACATTATGTATATGACAGTAGTTCTGCATTTCTGTTTTGAGCTGCGCGCGCTGAAGAAGCATTTGATAGCAGGTTTTTAATCAGTGGGATTTAACTCATCATTTATCTCCATAAAAATAGAATACGGCTTCTTATTTAACACAATAACTAATATTACTATACTATACTATAAAACCATGGTTAATTTTGGTTATGGTTGTGATGTCTGATGTCCACATGTTTTTGTTGAAGAAATTAAAGAGGCTGTAGCATTTCTATCGCAAAAAGGTGGCCAAAACTAAAAAATTAAGTGGATATTTGAATTAAATGTTTGGTCAATATTAAACAAGGATTTACTCGTCCTGTAAGTGTAACAACCGCAATTATCAGTCCTTTGGTGCCCTTTGCAGGCTTTGTAATATCCACTTGTTCAATTTTGTATTAGGATATGGTATTTTAAAGGGGTCATATGATGCTTTTTTATATTTGGTGTAACAGAATATGTTGACATGCTTTAATGTTCAAAAAACCCATTATTTTTCAAATAATGTACATTACTGTAGGTCATCTATGCCCCGCCTCTCAAACACGTCATTTTCAACAAAGCCCCTCCTTCCGACAAGCGCAGTCTGCTCTGGTTCCGCGGACCCAGTGCAATTGTGATTGGCCGAACACCGCAAGCGCTCGTTGTAAATGTAACGCCCCTTACCATAATCATAGCTTCATCTTTCAAAATAAATGTAAGACAGAGCCCGAAAGGGGAACAGAGTCTCGTGACAGACACAGTGTGAATATGTTTTTGCAGTACACTCCACTGTGATTGGTCTCCGCTCGCCCCCCCCCCCCTCTCGCTCTCTCCCGCTCTAACACAGCTGGTCTCGCATCTCTCTCTCCTCTCTCAAACTCTCTCACTTCTGCCTCGCTCTCTCGCTCCTCCTCTTCGATCGCTCCCTCTCTTCTCTCCTCTCCTTCCTCGCTGCTCTCCGCTCCCGCGCACAGACCCCACACACACACACGATGCGCAAACCTCTGCATTTGAACAGTCAATAGCAAATACTTAACTAATAACAGAACAGTAGCTGATTCAGAAGTGCCAGATTGTCATAGTAAAGTCAGAATCACCTCCTCTCCTAGGTTCATGAAACGGTCGTCCATAAAATGCATTGCTGTTCTGTTGTAAGTGATCTTAAAGATTCCTAAATGCATCTATTTTTGGAAGGCCAAATAAAGTGCTTTTGCGTTCGCACTGAATCACAGTGTCTCCTTGACATGCTGCTTCAACACTAACTGTGTTTACTGAAACCACGCCTTCTTTCTTTAAGTGCACATTTGGGCGGCATTATGCAAAAATTTCCACATAGTGAGGTAGATATGTAGCAGCGTGTTAGAACAAGCCGTTTTAGGGGCGCGTGGCAGAGTCTTAACTTTGATAAAAAAAAATCTCTTTGGTTTTGAGACTTTAGTCATTGCAACTTCAGGGATCTTATCTATGCACAATCAGCTTGTTAACTCCTCCACAGAGAAAGAAGAAACTGAAACGATCATATGACGCCCTTTAACAGTACTGAAACCATACAATTATTATTAACCAATCATTATTGCCTCATTGATTTGATATAGGGAGTGGGCTGAGGTATCTTGTTGAAGTCAGAAAATGCTAGATAGGTTTGGTCAGATCTCGTGGTTGGGGGTGGGTGGGAAATTATTCACGCACATAAATATCACCTGGGGAAATTACTAAAGCGTTTGGGTTGTTTTTCCAAACTGATGGGACCAAACTTATTTGCACTTATGACGTAGCTACCGGAAAGTGCTGCACGGGGTTTCATCTTGGGCTTTTTTTATTTTTCTTTCCTCTGCGTGGCTGTGATTAGGCCATAGGCACGAGGCCGAGCATCACAGCCGCTGAATATAGATCTTTACGCTCAGTACGATTGCTTTTGCGTTTATACAACAGTTCAACGAACGGGTGTTGTAATTAAACAAGAAACAACGGAGTGCCTATTAAAACCCTCTTTTGTGCGGAACTACTTGCTTCCGCTACGGATTCAAAGCTCAAGTTGACAGTTTAACATATGTCACTTTTAGAATTCGTATCAAGGGCATGTGTTGCTTCAGTTAGGTTATTAGTGAGAAATAATGAGGTAATGATAGAGAAACAATGCGGCAAGACGTGCAGCAAATGAGAGAGAGAGAGACTGTGAAGCTAGATGTTTCTTCTTATATTAACTAATGTACTACGATTAGCTCAGTGTATAATAATTTAAAAAAACTAGACCCGGCTAGAACAAGCGGAGTGATACAAAAATTGTGAAAGGGCGGTCCTGACGTACCCGTAGCATATCTCCGGTTCCACCTCATATTTGAGAACCAGAACGATGTGTATATCTATCTATATATATATATATATAATATATACTATATATAATATATATGTATGTATATATATTTATGTTGATTGGTTGCCCTCACGCAAAACTGCGTACTCGTGTGTAAGGGCGCGGCGGTTTACTGCAAATGCATCTTTATGACAAAATACTCATATTCTCATAGGTACACATATATGTATAACCGTACTGAAATGTTTTGAAATCAGTTGTACCCTACCTGATCGAAAGATCCTGTCTTACTCTCTGCCTGTCAATTTGAGTCTTGTTAAAAATTTAAATCCCTGCCGCCAAGACTCTTCTCTGTCGGTCCTGATTATGGAAAGGCATTTATATCTATAGGGTGATGATTTATTCACGCAGGCACATTAAAAATTATTTAAAGCTTCTTTCTTTTCAGATTCTTATTTACAGCATTATTTTAATAGGCTGTATATTAACTTATTGGGTGAAAACCGGTAGTTCTATGTGAAATCAGATATTTAAGCACCGCCATATAGCCAAAATGGCATGATCATAACACCCTGCGAATATTCGACTGTGAGATTGGTAGTTGAATCAGGCTTCTCCTATCCAAGCATCTAATCTTGGACTATTCGGGGTCTCCCCTAAATTGGTAGACAATATTGGTCAATATTGAGCTCTCTTACCACCAACAAACAAGCTATCACATTCTATTAAAAATCATGAACTAGCCAGTTGGTACACAATCTCGATCAAACGATTATACATTTCTTGACTATGGTTTCACCTTGGACCAGCTATAAACTAGCTGCCACATTAAGCTGGTCTGACCTGGATATTCAAGAAGGACCCTTGACCAAAAGGGCTTTCGCACCAGAAGGACCTTTTCATAGTTCTTAGAACTATTAGCGGAACTACACGCTTTTTGGCGTGTTCGCACCGCAGGAACTAGGAACATATTTTGTTCTAAGAACTCAGTTTGAGGGAACTAAATTAGCTCCTACTTCTGTCTACAGATATAGGAACTACCAGTGATGTAAGTGTACGCTGACTGGCCAAACGCATACGAAAACGCCCTCACCCACCATGATTTAAAAAGCCGTGTAAAAGTATTTAGGCCTACTCCACTAACATGGAAAACAGCGATAACGGCATTTAGCTACCTGTTGTCTGCAGCGTTGTGTTCTTTTCTCAGCCTTGATGATATGTAACACTGCAAGTTGTCATAGCAGATTCAGTGAGATTTTCATGCTCTTTTAATCACACAAATTGTGAGTTTACATTCCATCTCCGTTATCACAAAACACACAACAAAAACAGCTCCAATCACAGCGTCCTCAATTCACCGGTTGTTGACGTTTGTAAATGCCGTGAATAAAGACGTCAATGTCGGCAGCTTCAGAGTTCCTGCTGCTGGTGCCAATGCAACCAGGAAATCAGCTGGATTGGTTCTCCAGGAACCACTGGCTAGTTCCTAAAACTACGTGGTGCGAAAGCTCCTCAACTAGACTACTACAGGGCTCTTCAACTAGTCTTGGAGGGAAAGTGTCCTGCAGACTTTAGTACTAATTTCAATTTAACCCACCTGTCTGTAATTTGCAAGTAATGCTGGCTGCACACTAGAGAATTTTAAGGTCGATTTGAAGCCCGATTTGCATTTCTGAATGATCGGGTGGCGTGGCCCGATTTGAGGTTTGTTGCAAACGATTTTTTGTCCAAAAAAAATCCTCTATTGTGTGGTGTCATTATGATTATTTTAACTGCTCCTGATCGAGACAGAGCGTCGCCGAACTCAAATTGTAAATATCAAACATCTTTGATATTTCTGACTCTTGATCTGGCTGCCTCTGACGTGATACCCGCGATAGCCAATGAGAGCGAGCAAGCGTCACTTATTGGATCTTGCGTGCTTCTATATCTGAAACTTGGCAGCCACAAAAATGCCAAGAAAGCAGAATACATCGGCCAAATTCTTTGTTATACTTTGTTTTTCACTGTACAACAGAACGCGCACTGGGAGAGCCAGCTGACAATGCTAATTGTTCTCCATTTGTTTATCTTCTCTAGTCACGTTTGAGATCTAGTATCACTGTGAAATCGTTCCTACAATCATCAAGTGTGTGGTCTCGCGGTCTGCTGGAATCGTCTAGTTTGCGCGTTCAGAGGATTATAATGCTAATTGGTTGAAACTGTCTTCATGTCTGTGGTCTCCCATGGTTTTAAAATCGTTTAGGATTTGAAAATTGTCTAGTGTGCAGCCAGCTTAATTCTAAATACTTTGATTAGTGTGTTGGGTTAGGGTTAGAGCTAAACTTTACAGAACACTGGCCTTCCAAGACTGGAGTTAAAGAGTCCAGCAGGATCCCTGACCAAAGTCTACTGCTTGACTGACCATAATGGCCAAACAATTATGAGCTTCTTGACCAACATGGACAAGCAATATAATAGCTGCCACATTAAACTCTCTGACCTGGTATTTCCAGAAGGACCCTCAGTTTGGCTGACCTCCAGCAAAAAGCTACTAATGTATGTTACTATACCTAAAACAGCTTGAACATAAAAGAGGTTTCTCCATCAGGACCTTTGACCCCACAAAGATCTACTATCTTGGCCTTCTTCTTTCTGGCTGGTTAACCATCTAAACTAGTTTGGACCAACTAGAAACCTAGAATCTTCCAGCTTCCACCATTTTCCAAAATCTTGGGAAAACACTGCAGTACCACTCCCACACAACTGCTGTTAATCTGGAAGTTCAAGCCACCATCTGTGGAAATGGAAGCAGAAAACATGTTTTGATCAAAACGCAGTCCGAAACAGCAATCCACGACTCCGCATACCACATGTGGTTGACATAATTATCTATAACTGTGCCTCCCTCCAGGCCCACTTCAGTTTTCTGAGTGTATGCTTATGCATGCTTTCTGCTCATAAGTAGGACACATCTGTATAGTTTTGCTGCTGTTTTGTCAGTTATTATCTCTTGTTCTTAACACTCTTTATCCTGTTTACGTCTCTTTGACTTCCTTTGTCTTTGCGTTGCTTAATCTTACATTATGAACGAATGTGCTAAAGTGTCCTTCAATGGTAAAACAACATGTAGAGCATCTGCTTGGCTAGTTTTGGTGCAGCAGCGTCTGTTTGAGTTACCTGTATAAGCAAATGTCTCACCATGGCCTCTGGGGCAGAATTCTGACCCACTTAGTAAAAATACATCTTCTAAAAACTCTCCCTTGATAGAGGAACCCTTTGAAGGTGTGGCTAGAATGTGTGTCTGTTTAAATTCAGCAGCTGTTGCCATGGTTTTGCGACCTAAACCCGCAGCCTATGTTCAAATTAGATGCAAACTCAACGGGATGTCGGACGAGTGTTTAAACCCTCAAAACAAACGTAGGAAGTGAACTGCAGTGAACTGCAGGGAAATATGCTGCATTTACCTTCTTTTGTACTGCTCTATCTGATATTTTGTTGGCACTGACTACTGATATGCACTCTCTTGTGAGTGTCACTGGATTAAGTCAAGAATAAACCACATCAAATACCAAACAGGTAAACCAGATTCACTGTGTAATATTGTCAGTGTAACCACTAGGGGGCACCATTTGGACCTCCAGCAGTATGCTGCTCTGACACACTCCCTGAGACAAGAATCTTCAAATCTGAATGTTCCATTTTTACAACGTATTATAAATGCCCGTCTATAATACATCTTATCAGACTCCAAAACTGCACAGCTGACAGCTATTATCATTTTTGAAAGATATCTACTATCTCACATGAGCACATACACATTCACACATTCCCCATACTATTACAGATAAGGGCAAGAAATTTAAGTGTGTTTAGCCATTGTTCAGAGATTAATGATGCCATGCCAGAGTTAACCATTTTTAAAATAGAATATGTCTGAGGTTTTTCATGTGGAAATGTGGAAAATCTGTTTCTAGTATGTTGGTGGCGGCTGTTCAGAAAGATTTATCTGTGGCTTTTCTTTGTATGGCCACAGGGAGAACCCCTTAGTGTGTTACTGTAGGATAAGATATTACTCTGTATCATAAGCTTCAAAACAAGAAAAGAGGTGACAACACATGATTTTACACAAAATAATGGTTATTTAATTTACATTAAAAGTTAAATTTATCCCAATTTGTCAGGTTTTGAATGTTGTTAAAGTCTGAAATTTACAGTTAAGGCCTTTGTACTGTGAAGAAAGATGTTTAATGTTAAATGACTACGAAATGGTATCAGATCGAAAAGAAACAATGCCGCCCATCCGCAAAATACAGTTACTAATATAACTGTACCTGAGTTTATGGATCTAATAAACTTGGGTACGTATGCAGACTGTATAATGATGACACCTTATTAACTCGTAGGCTATGACGCAAGTTACTATTGAAGAATAAAACGTCATTAGCATGCGTTTAAAACAGACTAATCGTTTAAAACTGGAGTGACGTTGGTAAGCAAAAGATAAGCCAGGAGAGGTCAAAGATGGAGTGCAACACCACCGGACAGTCTATTTTCTTTCTTATTCTGTTTGTGTGACATTCCATCTGTGTTTAGCAGAGCGGTGATGCAGTGCAGCAAACTTCTGAGCGTACTGGTCCTACAGGGCAGTGTTATGAAGGGCATCTGACTGACCATCACAGACAGACACAGGTCACTGGTGCATGTTTACAGCCCAGAACACTGCATTTCTCCTGCAGCCATCACACTGAGAACAGGCAGCAGAGCCAGAGCAACAAAAGCTCCTCACGTAGCACTGTTTTTTTTATTATTTGTCTTATTTGGCATGGTAAAGACTCACAATTCTGACTTTTGTCCATGTATATTAGCATGCTAGTGTATTCTTAAAAGTTGGCAAAGTATGCTTTATTTTGTTTTGCTTTATTATTATTTCTCCTATATGACGATCCAGTGTTATCCAACTATGTCTTTAAGTCCATGTCTGTTAAGCCTTCTACACACTGCATGATTTTAGAAATCATATAAGATCATTACAAATCACACTGTGCAGCATGGATCTAATAAACTTGTGTACGTAGGCAGACTGTACAATGATGACACCTATTAACTCGTAGGCTATGACGCAAGTTACTATTGAAGAATAAAACGTCATTAGCATGCGCTAGTGGTAAGCAAAAAATCATGACGAAGCACAGTTTGCTGAAAATAGAGGAAGTTGTGAAAGAGGGTGTTAAAAAGAGTTTGAAGCAGTTTTAAGTTTTAGCGACGTGTCGCGTTGATCAACACGCCATTTCATGTTGCATTTTTATTGGCTGTTCAGTAAACGTGGGTCATAGAAGCAAACACACTGTGAGATGATCATGCTGAATTTCTGACACTGTCAGAAAATGATCGCAAACTATCTTTGGTCGCAAGACCATGACAACTATGGATGATGAAACCTCAAAAAACAAATAATAAATAAATAAATGCACAAATAAATAAATAAATGTGTGCATAAATACACGTATTCTTGTTTAAATACATATAGAAATAATTAAACGTGATTAAAGTGGGCAAATAAATTAAATAAATTGGTGGCCAAATGGAAAACTTTTAAGGAAATGCTAAACTCATCCTAGTTATTTTCCTTTGATCACTCATTTATTTCTGAATGTAGTTCCGCATTTTCTTTCCTCTGCGCAACATGCTAATGAGAGGGTGTCAATTATTCAAGAGTAGGCGGATCGTGTGTGAAGTGCTTGAGCGTTTGCCTGCGCTTGCGTATTAACTTCATCAGTCAAGGGAACTGATTATTATCTTACACTTTTTCACAGGGTTAGTTTTGTAGTTATAATCACGAGAGAGCTAAATCATAAAAGATTTTAATTGGCCAATGTAAAATATTAATGTTTACATAGCTCTTAATTGCAATACTGAACAGTTATTTGCTTAATAAACATACTTTTATCGCCTGTATTTTCTGTTCTGATAACTAATGGGAAAAAACGGTCTGTTCCTCGATTAAACCACCTCATACCAGTCATCTCACGATGACCATGGGATACTGATATTACAGTTTGCTCTAGCTGTAGACTCATCGGGGTACAAAATGATGTCATTAAACGACCCTGCCATCTCTGTGGGTCGTTTGTAAAGTCACTAGATACTGTACGGACACTACAGCCTCTTTTTTATGTACTTGCTCTATGCAACTGAAAAAAGGTGACTTTTACACGTAGGCATACGGATTTACAACCAGCATCTCCTGTCAGGGGAAAGCCGCCGCCCCAGCTATCACATGACGCCCCGACCAGTCCAATAATTGACACCCTCTTATTAGCATGTTGCGCAGAGGGGGAAAAAAATTGGAACTACATTCAGAAATAAATGTTTGATCAAAGGAAAATAGTTAGGATGATTTTAGCATTTCCTTAAACATTTTCCATTTGCCCAATTTATTTAATTTATTTGGTTACTTTGATCACACGTTTAATTATTTATATATGCATTTAAACAAGAATACGTTTATTTATACACACATTTATTGATTTATTTATTTGTGTATTTATTTATCTATTGTTTTTGCAGGTTTCGTCCTCCATAACACCGGCCCGTCTTTCAACCGTCTTTCACTGTACGACATAGGACCACCGATTAGGAGCCACAATCACTGAAATCGCCACGATTGTTTCACGATGTCAATCTTTCATCTGGGACAGCCGAAAGTCATGCAGCGTGTCTCAGGCTTTAGCTTTGAGGCCATTTATATGTTAATGTATATCTAAAAGTTGGCAAAATGTGCACAATTTCCAGTCTTTCTATTGTTCTATTTTTTCTAAATGTTGAAATCAACATTTTGGTTCATTATTATTTCTCATGTATGACATATTTATACCACCCTAACCTCAAAATCTGGCTTTTAGTCCATGTCTGTTAGCCTTGAGGCAATTGAAATGCTAGTGTACTCCTATACGTTGACAAAGTATGTACATATTTACAGTTTACAGACTTTTATCTTCCAGGTAAATAGACCAAAATGTTTAAATATATGACCATTTAAGACCAATTAATTTAAGACCATCTCTGTTAGCTTTGAGGCTATTAAAAAGTAGCATGTACTTTTTGAGGCTATTAAAATAGCATGTACTCCGAAAAGTTGACAAAATATATACAAATTTACAATTTTCAGTCTTTCTCTAACGAGTAACTGGACCAAAATGTTGGTTTGATGTTTTGATATTCTTGTTATTTATAACATGGGCCTATTTCAGACCCACTGGAATCAAAATCTGGTTTAGCCCAAGCGTTGAGGCTATTGAAATGCTAATGTACTCTGCTGATGGAAATTGAAAGAATATATACAAATGGACCAACATGATGACATCATCCTCTGCTAAGGTGTGTGTACACAAAACTGTGTCCAATAAAATACTACCTAGAGTGAGAATTCCTCCCTCTCTCAAGGTTTGACTGGTTAACCCCTGCTTGTAGATGCCTGGAAGGACCTGCACCAAACAAGGAACTGCTGTTGTGAAGAATTGGAATGACAACGGATATCTCCTCAGGTATTATAAACCTTGCTACCTGCTACTGGCTACCAATAGTTAGCTGTTAATCACAGTTTAACAGTATGTCTTGAGCGGTCACATTTACCAATTTTCGGCCACAAAAATCTAGTCATTTAGGAAGCCACGAGATTGGGAATTGAGAGCTGTACTTTGTGCATAGCTACACTACTGACAATATTCAGCATAATGGACATTGTTTTGCACTCTAAAATTTGCTCATGTGACCTTTAAGCTAAAGGTCTGACCTAATGTTATATCCCACCTCAACAGAAAATACAACAAGAAATAAAACTCCTCAGACCATTTCATGGTCTTCAAATGTGAGAAACATATGTGAAGCGAACCTCGTCCTGGATCTTTCTTTTTATCTTTTCAGATCACTTCACTCTCCCTCTCTACGGGGCAGTTTCTTTCTGAAACACGCTCTGCGTATGGATTTTATACCCACTCACTTCATCAAAGTGCTGTCTGCTCTCTCTGTATCGAATAATAATCATTCTCCAGTCATGCCTCCATTCTTAATAATCACCTCCTGCTTTCATTTGCTCACTTTGCTTATTTCTCCCTCCCTTCTTCTGTGTTCCACGCTTGAAAACGTCCCTAACCTGAAGAAATAAAGGCCAATAAAGTGTGACTGCATTCGGGGGGCTCGAGGGGCACCAAACTCCTTACCGTCAATGGCACTGGGACGAGGGATTTACTTATGAATACATTTGAATAATTTCACATTAACCTTCCGAACGTTCGCACTTTTGTTGTTTCCGAACACATATTCTAATGGTGACATTACAATTCAAAGCCTTGTAGAACAACCACAGCGAGCGGTAATGTCAAATCCCATCCTGACGCCGTTGTCGGGCTTTGCTGTACAGATGTCAGCTATGTCATGTGTCGGTCTGATCAAATTCGGTTATTTTTCGAGGCGTTTCAGAGCAAAGCCATATGCTGGTTCGGTCTGTATATGCCTGTTATATTCTCCTTGGCTCTGACCACAGGAGAGGAAATGTACATCTCTGCATTCATTTCATCTTTAATTGCAGCGTAAAGCTTTGCTCATTAATCCACAATGAGAGCAGGAGACTTTTCTCCCGCTGCTCGACTGCTTCAAAAATCCCCGCTCTGTGTCTAATTACCACACGCTACACACACACACACACACACAAGTCAAACACACACACCACACACACACAGACCGAGAACAAAGAAAAACTGGGCCAGCATACACACACATTACACGCAGTGTGCATGATTCCTTCATGATCACCCTGGAGTGCAGAAAAACGGCTCGTTTAAACAAAATATTGATCATTTATTTTCAGATCATCCAAAATCAGGTGTTATTGGTATCACTTAGGCTCTAAATAGCACTAGCTAGCCAAGGAGTGGATCAATTTGTTACCGAGCGATCCGAATAGTATGCGAGAGATGAGAGGAAACTGCTGTCTCAGGGCCTTTTAGTAGCTTATGGAGTTTTAATGTGGTTGATGGTGTTTCTCAAATGTAGGACAACGCTTAACTGAGGTGAGACTATGCTGGTTCTTGATATTGGGGTACACTTTGGTAATGACATTAAAAAAAGGGATCAGTTCCCCCTATTCTGTCATCGTTACTTCCCTTTGTTGTGTTTCAAACCATAGACTGTATAAAAGCATGGATGTAGTGTCCGTGACGTCACTCGTAGGTTCCTGAAGAGCGTTTTTAAAGCTCAAAGTGGGCGGAGCGTGCCGTCGCCATCTTGGCAGCGCGTCACCGCACGTCACTCCCGGATAATCGAAAATGGGCAAAAAGGCGGGAGTTGGTTGCTGAAACCACGCCCACCTAGCTCGACGGCAATGTCAGCAGCGGCAATCCACCTGTCACTCAAATGGCCACGCCCTTAATTATGCAGAACTTTCAGGCTTAATATAATTTAAACGGATGAAAAAAATCACCCCCCTCACAGTTGTCAAGAAGGGCAAAATTAGCTATATAAACCAAAATAATTTTTTGAACCAGGCTGTAAAACATGTTTTTTCTGCTGTAAAGTTGGGCATTTAACATGGGGAGTCTATGGGACTGAATCCCTTTTGGAGCCAGCCTCTAGCGGACAGTCGATGAATTACAGTTTAAGTCACTTCCGTGTTGGCTTCATGAGAGAGAGCGGGAGGTTGCCGCTTGTTTCAAACCCACCTTTAAGCGGTTGCTTAGTGAAAATCTTTCTAGTTGCTAGGGTTCCCATTTGCACTGTTTTGTGAATATTCACTTCATGTTTTGCTACAAAACACCAGTTTCAATGCCGTCTGGAATCAAATCTGGCTAAACATGTCTTGACATGCCATATTTGAATATAAGCAAATGCTTGAATATAGTGCAATAGTGGTACAGTAGGGGTGTGTGATACCGTATGTATTATCTACTATAATATCATAAAAGTTGATTTAATGATGTGATCACTCATGTATGTCACTCACTTTGCAAAAAGTGCATGTTTTAACTGCATGATGTATTAGAATAAAGTTATACATGATATAATTAAGCAATATCACTCAAGCAAGTGTTCTGTTATTCCTGAATATCATCATGATTGCAAATGTGATATTTATTTCAATTACAGTTTTCTGCCCATTTAGGAGATTTACAGTCCATTCATTATTTCTGAAAAGCGAAAAGTGTTACAAATTAAATAAAAGTGTTATGATAAATAAAGTTAGCGTTGGAAGATTAACAATTATAAAAAAAAAAAATAATAATTTGTAGATACTTTTAAAAAGGAATATTGGAAATAATATACTTTAGGAATATACTTAAAGTATAATTATGCACGTTTTAATTGGAATTGTTATATAACAATAATTTTAAATGTTAAAATAGTTACATAAATGCAATTATTTGACTTAAGACTTTTTTACTAAGTAGAACTTACTGTACGTACATTTTCATATGTAATTTGAAAAAAAATATGGATTTGAAATATGGAAAGTGTGCTGACAAATGCATTTATGGTAAACTAAATTATACTTATATTATTTCTATTGAAACTTTTATATAATGTATTTAAATTAGTGCTGGGTAACGATTAATCGCGATTAATCACATCCAAATAAAAGTTTGTGTTTGTGAAACATACTGTGTATATTTGTTATGTATATATAAAGACACACACATATAGTGTATATTTAGAAAATATTTACATGTATTCACATGTATAAATTTATATTCATATAATTTATATTAAAAATAAATATATTTAATATATAAACAAACTTTCGTAAATTAATCGTTATGTGTGTGTATTTATATATACATAATAAATACACACATTACACACACATATAGTATATTATGTAAACAAAAACTTTTATTTTGGATGTGATTAATCGCGATTAATCGTTGCCCAGCACTAATTTAAATATATTTGCAATTATACATTTGTAATTATGAAGCTGCAATTTAGTACATTTAAGATATACCTGTATTGACTTTCAATTTTTATTATTAAATGTAAATTATAATTAAATACTTCATGTGTTTTAAGTTAGACCTCAAAATAAATATACTTTGAAGCATGACAGTTTTATCAACAGCAACTAAGTTTTAACAAAATATGCTTTTAAGGTTTGAAGTACACAAGTGCTTCAAAATCAAGCGTATTTCCTTTTCACTTTAATGCTGTAATTCCTCGTGCTAAACTATCGAGGAATCAGCTGATTGCAACTGAGAAACACTGCCAGAAGCTGTTATGTTTGGGTTGCATTTGAATAAGAGTATAAGGGTGTCTTTACAGTACATTCCCTTATCATATTTCTTTACATTCCCTAAAGCACAGATTTTACCATTACCATTCAAAGATAGCATCAAGATGTGTTAGTACTGGAGTCAGATTTAGCTTGATTCTCTTTCATTCTTAATGTGAATCGCATTAGCTGACCGGACCATCTTACATCTTATCTGTGTCTGAAATGCATTTTGCAGTGATGTCCGTGGACACAGTCATATGTTGCAGATATGTGTGTTGTTCCCTGCCACCCTGTGTTGCAGTACCTGGTCCCGTTGCCATAGTTTCTATTATGCACAATGTGTTTGTGATGTGAAGGACAAAGCAATGATAAGTGCTGTTAGGGGCTCTCGCGTTCTCTCTCACTGTCCTCCACCCACTCCTCATCTCTGAAATGTCAGTAAAGCCTCAGAAAGCGGCCAAGAATGAGACAGACGCTGAAGAAGAAAGGTCTTCTTCAAGAGTTATGACTGCAGATTGTGCTTGTTTGTGTGTACTTGTTTATGTAGGGAAAGTTTTAAAGAGGTAGTTTGCAAAAAAATTCAGTCGTCATTTATTTTTCTCAAGTTTTTGTTCTCGTTCCAAACCTGTATGACTCACTTTTGTAGAGCACAATATGAACATTTTTAAAGAATACCATGGACACTATTATGGTCAGTTCCCATTTAATGAAAGTGAATGGGGGCTGGTGTTGCTAAGCTAAAAATTGACAAAAAAAAAAATCAGAATACAAGTGGTCCATACAACTTCTGCACTTACTGAACATTTAAAAAAAAAAAATGTTATGTATGTAGTTAAAATAAATAAAATATAAACTATTTTATGTATGTCGTTTTAGTTAACAATAACAGCACTTGTTGCCAGGTGCCATGTTTGATTTAAAGTTACTGTTTATCCAAAAAATAAGAAAATAAAATAATAAAAAATAGAATAAAATAAAATACTTAAAAAGGCTTAAAAATTAGGAGTGTAACAAAACTAGCTGAAATAAATAAGTTGGTAAGAATGATAATAAGGCCCCGTTAGTTAATGTATTAACTAACAATGAGCAAATACATTTGTTACAGTATTTATTCATTTTTGTTAACATTAGTTAGTTAATTGTTTATTATTTCATGTTAGATCAGGTCCATTAAATAATGTTAACTGATATGACTTTTGATTTTAACAATGTTTTAGTCAATGTTGAAATGAAGATTAAGATTATGAAATGCTTTAGAAGTGTTTTTCATTGCTAGTTCATGTTAACTAATGGAATCTTATTGTGAAGTGTAACGAATGTTTAAGCTGAAATACTACAATTATTAAAATGAACGAAAACGATATCGAAATATTTAAAAAGAACAGGCTACTAAAGAACACTAGAACTTAAGCTATAATTCAAATGAAAACATGAAAATAAAAGCTATAGGAGTATTAATATATACTGCAATAAATACTATGAAATATAAATGGTACTAAAATACCACCAAGTGACATTAGACATCATGGATTAGTTGTATGAAGCACTTTTTTGATACTTTTATAATGTTTTTTTTGTTGTTGTTGTCATTTTAGAGCTTGGCAGTATGGAAGCAATTTCCTCCCCAGAATTAAAATAAATAAATAATAATAATAGTTGTGCATTTTTATTTTACTTTATTTTTCACAATTATCAATTTACATGTTGTAATTCTAAATTATATCTCAATTCTGACCTTTTCTCAAAATTCTGAGTGCACATCTCACTTTTCTGTTTATATTTTTAATTGCGAGAAAAAAAAGTCTGAATTGTGAGACATAAACTCAAAAAAGTCTTAATTGTCAGCTAAAAGTTGCATTGTGGCCTATTTACATAGAAAAGAGTGACCATAACATTATTATTTTTTCTAATCCTCAGAAGAAAAAAAGTCATTAGCAGTTTAGAGAGTGACGTTTTCATTTTAGGCTGAACTGTCCCTTTAAGAAAGAAGAGCCACAGTGCATAAAAGCAGATTTTGTGGACGTTCCGACTTAAAATGGGCTGTAGAGATGCAGAGAGAGAACATAAAGCAGTGTGTGGTGTCAGCGAGAAGCTGACTCAGATTGCTGGCTTTGTAGCGGTTCACAGTGGGGTGTGTGAGCTGAATGATGTCCTAGTCAGCACCCCGGGGTCATCAGATCAGATTGTCTCTCTCTATCTCTCACACACACACACACAATCTGATACTGTAGAATTCATCCCAAGTTTTTCTAGATCACTTTCTGCAGTGCTGGCACACCTGCTTTATCAGTCTGCTTATATACACAGACACATATATAATCTTTTTTATGTTTACTATCCACAGTATGTCCAGATCAACATGTCATCCATATAAGACCTGACAGGTCACACATCTTGAGACTACCTTTTTCGGTATCATTCCCCACCAGCTTTCCTCTCCTAACTTGTTTCCTCCAAATAACCTTGTTCTAGACGCCCATGTCTCCGAATTGTGAAAGTGCTGTGTCTGTGTGTTGGGAGTGAAGGGGTGTAATGAGTATGCTCCTCGACACATTGATTCTGCCTGATTGTCTGCCCCAGGCTCATCCAGGGCCCATCATGGAGGGACAATTGTTTTTCATTACTGCGAGTCAGAGAGGAGCAGGGGTCAGAAACCTGGACTGACCTTAGAGTGTCGCCAGTGGGATATACTATTACAGCTCTGCACGTGCCGATATATCAGGGAATGTTGAGATGGAGGTCAACAGAATTTCAGGTATTTAAGATATATTTTAATTGGCATATTTTATCTGGTATCTTCAGGTTTTTAATTAGCTGTAACCAGCAAGACATCCATGTTTTTATTAGAAAGATTGGTTAACAAGCACATAAAAAAACTCACTATTAATGGAAAATCTAAACATAAATGGAAAATAGGTTTAAAAAATCCATTTGTCTTAGCGGAACCCCTTCTTAATGAGAAGATGGAGACTTCAACCGTGTCAATATTATTGAATTATAAGCAGCCAGTATGGATTCCTGTTTCATGTTGTTGTGAAAGTGAGGCTGCTTATTGGATAAATACATTGACATTCTATGACTTTTTCTCAAACCTGCAGGGTAAAAAATATGGAATTACTTTTGTGCCAATAAAAATGAATGTACCGGTAAGTTTTCAAGAAACTTATGAAAATATTAACTGAAAATGAATAAAATGTCTTTGAAACTGAAAAAAAAAAAAAACTCAGGCAAAATCATTGACTTAGTTTTTAATACACTGCAAATTTGTTTTCTCCTCTTTCTTTTGCTGATCTGTACTTACCAATGCGCTTCCAGAGTTTTCATTTACAATTCGGAATTTTTTTTGTCTGCCATTCTGGCACATATCTCTCATGGGGGAGGGGCTAGCAATGGTGTGTTCTCATTGGCTACTGAGTTTTTGATTGACATGCATCTGACTGCATGATCTGATTCATGCCATTGATTTCATGTTTATCTGTAATTTTTTTTGTCTGCTGTCATGTTTATCTGTTTTGATATTGTAAAGCGACCTTGAGTTTGCAGAAAGGCGCTATATAAAATAAACTTATTTTATTATTATTATTATTACATCTTCTTGACCTGGAAGTGAAGGCGTCAGTGTTGTGCCAGTCTGTGCCAGTTTCGATTTATATTTTCATAAGTTTCTTGAAAACGTACATTTTTTTTTTATTGGCACAAAAGTAATTCCATAAAAAGCTTCCACTGCTGCGCAAATAAATTAATACAATGTAACTGTGACTTTATTTCTAGTAAGTGCAACATATATCTCATATTTGTAATTTTGTTTCTTACAAAGCAAGTGCATTTCTTGTGATTGCCACATTTTGACATAATTGCAACTTTATATTTTATAATGTGATCTCACAATTATTTTGTTTCAGTAACTTCAGTAACGCCTTTATATATAATGCATTATAAAAATAGTTTTAATGCATTAATTAGGCCTTGTAATACACCCTATAATGCATTGTACAGTCTCATGAATAATTGTAACCACAGTTAATACATTATAACACTTATCAATTCATTGTTACACTATGTATTTTAAATTCAGTTATAATTATTAACAACCAGATATAATGCATTACAATGCACATTATGATAAATTATAATGCATTATACCCTTTAATAACCATTTGTAATGCATTATACATTAAGGCTTTAAGTAAAGTGTTACCTTTGTTTCTTGTAATTGTGACTTTATAGTTCTCATTGTGACTATATATTACAATTGCAACTTTAATTTTCTTGTAATTGTGACATTATTTCACACAATTGCACCTTTGTATTTCAAAATGTGACTTTGTATCTCACGTGATTTTGTTACTAGCAGTTATGACTTTATCTCTCAATTGCGACTGCATTTCATGAAATTTCCACATAATTGCAACTTTATTATATTTACTATGTGTCTTCATATCTCAAAATGCCAGTTTGTATCTCAAATGTGATTTTGTTTGAACTTGTAATTATGACTTAATATCTTGTAATTGCAACATTATTTTTCATAACTGCAACTATTATGAAGTGACTTTTCTCAAAATGTGAATTCGTATCTCAGTTGTGATTTTGTTTCTTGTAATTGCAACTTTTTTTGTATCTCACAATGTGACTATTTTTCAAATGCAACATTATTTCTTGTAATTAACTTTATATGTAACAATTGTACAATTGTAACAATGTTTCTCACAGATCCTTACTGTATCTCACAGTGTGACTTTGTTTTTGTCTTATTTTATACTTTATCTCACAATAACTTTTTTTTTTACTCTGAGGTGGAAACATACATTATGTGCCATTTTATTATTATTTGCCATTTTACTGGAGCAGATAAAAGCATCTCCTCCACAAAATGGCTGCTTTTATAGATCTCAACAAACATCTGAAAGAAGACCAGATTGCAGTCATGCAGCTCAGGATTCTTGTGCACTCTGTATGAGGTTAGTTTAACAAAAGACGAGGAGAAAATCAGTTATCCTTCACTCATTTTGTAGCCGTTGCTGCTATTAAAGTGCTCTTGTTGGCTGTTTCATTTCTAGCTTTATTCACTCCTCTGCAGTGGTCTGCTGTTGTTTAGGTCAGTCAAAACCACATTGGAGATGATCTACTGTAGTAGTCATTCCCCTCTGTGTGTCTCTGCTTTTATCTGATCAATAAACAGGCTTCAGCCTTCCATCTCTTTCTCTCTGTAAATGTTCTGAGGGATTTATTTTGTTAAGAGACCTCGTGTTTTCCAATATTCTCCCTCTCTGTTTGCTCTATTGGTTTATTAATGTTTTTTTTCCAGATGAGGTAAGTGTTATTCAGTGGAGTGAATGTGTTGTGAGGGCAGCTCATGTGTTGTTCTTTATTCTGGTCAGGTTAATTGAACAGGAGGATGCTGGGTAATTCTGAACTGCACTTTTCCTCATTTTTCACCATTCACTATGGAGAAGAACAGATAAGAGGACACATTCAGCACTGAGAGGAAGAATAATAGTGAATCCAGACACCGTAGTTTTATGTTACCATTACCATTATATGGAAGCTCCATTAATACTGTTGCTTTTCATTCAGACAGATAATACTGTTTTTATGCTAGAAATAAGACCAGGTTCTATGGCTAAAAGCTGACCTGATGAAATATTCAGCTTCTTATTGGTGTTATTAGATGGTCCAAGCTGGTCCAGATGGTTGGAGTCAAGTTTCACTAGGTAGATCATCTTGGTCAACCTGGTTAGACAAATCATCTTGGCTAAGCTAGTGGGCATCATGCTGAGCTGGATAAACATGTTCAAAACCACAGCTTGAACTGGTTGACCATGTGACTAGTTAACCCTGTGATGTTATTTGAAGATGCAGCATGCCTGTTTAAGGGTTAGAGTCAGAAATCACAGATCAAGAATTATTGTTTGATCATTTGTGCTTCAGATTCTAGAGAGCATTTGATTGGACAGAAAACCTGATAAAAAGCTTAAGAGCTGAACATATATGTGACCCTGGAGCACAAAACCAGTCTTAAGTCGCTGGGGTATATTTGTAGCAATAGCCAAAAATACATTGTATGGGTCAAAATCATTGATTTTTCTTTTATGCTAAAAACCATTCGAATATTAAGTAAAGATCATGTTCCATGAAGATATTTTGTAAATTTCCTACCGTAAATATATTAAAACTTAATTTTTGATTAGTAATATGCATAAGAATTTCATTTGGACAACTTTAAAGGCGATTTTCTCAATATTTAGATTTTTTTGCACCCTCAGATTCCAGATTTTCAAATAGTTGTATCTCGGCCAAATATTGTCGTATCATAACACACCATACATAAATGGAAAGCTTATTTATTCAGCTTTCAAGTGATTTATATATCCCAATTTCGAAAACTTGACACTTAAGACACTTATGGTTTTGTGGTCCAGGGTCACATATATCTTCTAAATGTGAATTTGAGCAAATTTTGTTTTTTTTTGGAACACACTAGCTTATTGATATGTTTAAGGCTAACATTTTCATACTAAACTTCAAAATTCATAGGGACAATGACAATTCATTGTTCAATGTATTCTTGAACATATTAGTGTAACATTTACGAGTTAAATTTATCCTCAAATACACAAAAGGTGGTTAAACTGTTATGACCTGATTTTCCCAGGAGAGCAATCTTGTTTTGTGCAGTAAGAGGTGTTTAGAGAAACAGCAAAACAGTCATGACCTACTTGGTTCCTGCAGGCAAACATCTCTGAATCTTTATGTTCCACCTTTGACCTTTCATTACACACAAACCAGAGCAGTGACCTCTCATCCTCTGACAGGTAAACCTTTCTCTTAACCCCAGGGTGAGAAAACAATTGCATGTTATTGTATGTATGTATGTATCTATTATATGTTCACCTCACGCAGAGCTTTCTCACATTTAGTCCAAAGTTACTGCAACTTCACCATACCAGCCAGTGGCAGGAAAATTAAGTTAATTTACCAACTACAAATATTCATTATGCATTATTATATGAAATACAATGTAATATCTAATCTATAAATAATATAATCATGAAAAAATATGTTACAAATATTTGTTTTATTCAGGGTGAGGGGCCATTTACACAACACTGTTTTCAGCTAAAAATGGAAATTTTAAAGCGTTTCGAATGTTAATTTAGACGGCAAACTTTTGAAAATGGGGTTCAAAGTGCATGGTTTTGAAAACTATGCAATTATTGTTTCCGTGTAAACTACAAAAACGCCAATTTGTGAAAACATTGATGTCATGCGCATGTGTATTACGTGTTCAGTTGATATTCTTTACAAAGTGACATCGCCCACTACTGGCCTGGCATGCATACTACAGCATTTTTTGTTGTTTTTACTGATCCGTGTAAACGGGGATCATTTTGACAACGCTGTCGGCTATGCGAAACTTTTCAAAAATGCAAAGGAAAAACTTTTCTGTTTTTAGTACATTGTTGTTGTGTAAACATACCCTTAAACTTCATTCTTGGAATTTGATTTGAAACATGTATTATGTTGCCTAACTTTATTTCCTAATAAAGTTCCCAGCCAAATAGCAAATAGCTCTTTTATTTACCCACCAAAACCAATTTTTACTTGCATTCTGTTCTTGGCGTGTTAATTTTGGACCCTGTGTGTATGATATTAATATTCCATAATAAGACCACATCTAATTCCTTCAGCATATCTATATACATATAACTGCATATAAATCTCAGCCACTCCAAAGTTGGGAATTACAGGAAGCAGTAGTTAGAGGAATGGATGTCACGGCTCCTCGATAAGGCTGCTAGTTTGAATAGCGCAAATGGGATTTAGTGCATACTCTATATTCAGCATTTATCTCATTGGATTGTCCCTGCTTCAGTGGCCTGCTGTTCACACTATTAGGAATTAGTGTGGAACCCCACAACTGGACTTATCTGACGTCCTCACAGAACCCACAGCTAGATGCATCAGTTCTGGGATTTATCCTCTTTCGTTTTTTTTTCCACTTTCTCTTTCTTCACTATCCCTGCCCTGCTTTCTCTTTCCGTCCCCATTAGGCCTCTTTTCTCTCTCTCTCTCTCCCTCTTTCCCTCCCATTTAAGCCATGAACCCAAAACCCCCCCCACAGTGCAGTCGAGGCCCAATCCTTTATGTCATGTTGAGTCTCATTGTGAGGTTCTTACCGGGACTCCGCAACTTTTAATAACAGTGGCTTAATAACTCCCGCAGATTGCTTTGGTTAGTGCTGCAGTTTCTACAAAACCCCATTTAATCTCAGCTCTGTGTTTTTTCATCTTTTTCATGTTCTTACTCTCTGTTGCACGTACACAGAAGTGTCATGTCCATTCAGACCGAGGGTCCACAGATTTGAGCCAAATGGATTTTGAATGCACTTCCGAAAATAAATTATTTGTATTTTTGAAAACAAAATTGCATGTGGGAAATCACACATTCACGTGTCTGCATTTGGTCAGTCCAATCAAGTTGATTGTTAAAGCAGGATTTTTTAAACATTTTGATGCCACAGACCCCAAAACACAATGAATGTCAGAACTGCTACTGGTACACCCTCAAAAAATAAAAAATAACCCCCTGTTTACAGTCCTAATTTATTTCTCTCTTATCGAATTGTCTGTTAAAAAACAACTTTATTAGTTCTGACAGGTGGTTTTATCATGACACCATGTGTTTTCATAATGTCACAGAGTTGGCACGTAATGAGACAGCCTCATCACAAGGATCTGAAGTCTTCTAGAAGATAATTTCACAAATGCTATAAAGCATGCCTCATATAAATGAACTTACTGTCTCTCATTTTATTTAGACTGCTAGTGCACATCACTGACAGTCAGGATGCACACAAAGGAAATTGTCTTGTAGACCAACTGTGATAAGGGACAACAGCTCGGTGGAAGTGTGTCTGTATCAAGCTAAGGCTTCAGGAGTGTTGTATGCTTATCAGCTATCCAGTTGTCAGGTTTCAGTTAGACTGTAGTGTAGTGTTTAGTTATTAATGCCGAACAGACTTTACCTACTGAAAAGACCAATGTAGCAATTCACCAGCATACGGTATGTTGAGATGTTGTTTCTAAACAGACTGACTAACCAGCAAAACATCTTTGATCAACCAGCTTCACCAACTAGTTTTACTAGTAGGCCTACCATACATTTTCTTGTTTAATTTGAAAATATTTATAAAACTGGAAAGATAAATATGTATTATAAATATGTAGATACTCACCAGCCACTTTATTAGGTGCACCTGTTCAACTGCTTGTTAATGCAAAAATCTAATCAGCCAATCACCTGGAAGCGAAGTTCTAACCAAGCATAAGAATGGGGAAGAAAAGTGATGTAAGTGTCTTTGAATGTGGTATGGCTGTTGATGCCAGACGTACTGGTCTGAGTATTTCAGAAACTGTTGATCTACTGGGATTTTCATGCACGACCATCTCTAGGATTTATAGAAAATGGTCCAAAAAAGAGGAACTATCCAGTAAATGGCAATTATGTGGGCAAAAATGCTTTGTTGAAGCCAGAGGTCAGAGGAGAATGGCCATACTGGTTAGAGCTGATAGAAAGGCAACATGAACTCAAATAACCACTCGTTACAACCAAAGTATGCAGAATAGCATCTCTGAACGCACAACACGTCGAACCCTAAAGCAGATGGGCTACAGCAGCAGAAGACCAAACTGGGTGCCACTCCTGTCAGCTAAGAACAGGAAACTGAGGCTACAATTCACATAATCGAAATGAAAAGGTGCTTTGGCTGACAAATCGCAATGTTCTTCTGTGACATTTGGATGGAGGGTCGAATTTGGAAATAAAACCACAGAAAAGCATGGGTCCATCCATCCTTGTATTAATGATTCAGACAGGTGGTGGTGGTGTAATGTGGGGAACATTTTCTTGGCACACTTTTGGGCCCCTTAGTACACTGACCCTTTGCCGTAAGTTTGAGTGACATGCAATTGTGACCAACATAACACGAATCGGCCATATTTGTCCATAAACAAACCACCGGAGAGTCAATTATGTCTGTGACTGAATACTTGAAAAGTTGTTGGTACAGACTGTCTTTTCCCGTTTGAAACAAGATACCTTCTGATGTTTCATTCATTTCCATGTTTATTTGTGCTATATCTATAAAGAGGAAGAGATGATTGGTTCATGTGCCGCTTGAACTGAGGTGCTACAGTAATCTGTCACGACACGTTAAAGTGTATTTTTTATTGAGTTTGTAAAAAACATAAAAATTTAATAGCTGAGACTTTGTTTCATACCAAAATTAACCTGCTCTGTGTGTTCTTCTTTCCCTGTCGCCGTGTTGTCAGTGTCCTCTTTAGTCGGCGATGTTCAACCGGAATATATTAGGTTACACCAATGAAAGTAATTTTCAGAGAAAGAGCAGGTAAAGACAGATCCATATGGAAACAATTGGAGAGTTTCATTTTTGTAGTGCATTCTAAATATGCTGTTGTTCCATCTCTCTGTTTACCATAAGGTCACAAAACTTTTGTGAGAGGTTTGTTCATTTATGAACGTTGGCAGTCTATTGCATTGATTCCCAACCAGGTCTACATGTGCATGTAGGAAGCTTTCCGTCCGGTGCTGTCATTTCATCTTTGCCCCAGAGCAGCGTGAGGACGGAAGGAGAAAAGTTTCATATGTAAGCCATAATTCTGTCAGAAGTGTTTTGGCTTTTCGTGCGTGAGCAGTTGTACTTTTTCCCTGTCTCTTTGGCCTACTTAGATGCGGTGTAAGTAGCACAGTGCTCTCTCTGCCGCTCTCAGTAGAGCAAGGTTGAATAATTGACTGAGTGCGGGCTGGTTGGTAAAATCCTTGTGGACATCTTGCCTGTCTGCTCTTTGTAATGACACTCATTATTCCCGCTCTCAGGGATTGGCCACGCCACGATGTGAGAGAGGGGAGAGAAAGAGAGGAAATAAAAACACAGAGACTATCTGCTCAGACTCTCCACCAGAAGTCTCAGTTCATGACATGTCTCCTATGCAGTGACCCCAGATCGGACTTGGTTTGACAAAGATCCCTATTGATAGATCACGATAGAGAGATGTGTGGTTGGTGTGTGTGTGTTTGTGTGTGTAAAGAGGATCGCGAGATTAGATTAGAGAAGTAGTGTGGGGTGACAGTAAAGCTCCACGGCTCAACTTCTGCATGACTTTTCAGGAAAGAGCGGAATACAGAAAGCAAGCACGCACATTGAATGTTTACCAGATAGCATGAATGAGGATTTCATCCTGGCAATCATGTTGAATTATTATTATAAAGATTTCTTTATTCTAAATGATGTTTAATTAGACAAACCCGTAAACAGCTAGATGTGTCCCTAGATATGCTCATGGTTTTTTCTCTTAATCTTAAAAATGTATAGCTTTTCCTCAGCAAGCTGCAAGTTTTAAGTGCCATTCATGTCAGCATAAATTTTGCTTGAATATCCGGCAGAATTCAAAGTGTGATGTCTTCTGTGAAATACAGTTATATATACTGTATATAAGAAATAAAAACAATATTTTGTAGTCTTTCTTAGAGAGTTAAAATATTCACTGTTGCCTTACTTATAGATTATTATTATACCTAATTAGTATATTATTATTATATGAGCATATTTTCTGTAGACGGTCTTGAAACAAATTTATTAAATAATGTTCATTTTTAAAGACTAATTCAATGCATTTATATTTTATACACTTAAAAGGTTTTTCTTTATGTTGAGACATTTACCCCTGTATTAAAAAATGTGTTGAATAAAAGAATAATAAAGTACAGTTTGACTTGTTATTATTGTTTTTATTATAATGTGTTATAACACAATAATAATAAGTATTATTAATAATAATTATTTATACTATATAATTTATTAAACGTAATAATATAAGTAAATTATTATTAGTGGACCGTTATTCTGAAAATGCTTTTACATATATTATTGTTTTGAAAAATATACAAATACATTTAATTTATTTTACTCAAGTTTTTATGTTTAACATTTAAAAATGATTAGAAATAAAGACAACTCCGTACAAACAAACTATTTTCCAGATAATATTTTAATACTTTTATTTTGGCTTTTAAGGGTAATGCTTAGCATCACATTTTTTAAAAAGCCTCTGACTTGTGATCATACTGATAAACATAAAAGAAAAAATGACTTTGGACATGGTTTAAACACCACGAGAGCCACTGCAACATTAATCTACATTTTACCAATGTAATTCCCACGCTGCACCTTTTCCTCTCACTCTTCCCTCGTTCATTTGTTTGTGTAGCTGAATAGCATAACAATTGCGTTTGCAGAAAATCAGAACCCTGCCCTAGTTTACTGATGAGTTGATCATCATACACAGACATATATGCTCAGAGAGAGAGAGACCCGCTTCCTTTGAAGAAGATTTACTTCCCTAAGAAGCAGAGCAGATTGGAAACGTTGCAGTTAAGAGTCTGTGAGCCGACACGACAGACTGTGTCTCCGTGTCATTGTTCTAAAGAACGGCTAAAGTCAGTCTCAGTGCAGAGACGGCAGTCGGGGCTCAGAGGGAAAAGACACAGATTTATGTGCGATACACGCACTTCTTCCCATGTCTGTGTTTAATGGATCCTCACACACTTGTTCCCAGCATCCCTGGCTCAGCTTTCTGCATGTGCATCTGTCTCAGTGTCTGTTTGAACATTTCCGTGAAGGCAGCTCATAGAATTCAAGTCAAATCTATTCAAACTCAAGAGGCACGTAAAGGTCAACCTATCAAGCAGAGCAATTTTGAGACAGAGCAAAGAATTGAAAGAAACCGAAGGAGGGAGAGATGAAAGCTAATGGGACATAAAAGTCTCTCCTGTGGTTTCAAGGCTCTGTTCTTTCTGTGTTTGTAATTCCTTTGTGAATTGGCAGGTTTTGGAGAATTTTGTTGTTTGTTGAGAATAGATGTGACAAAAAATAGAATAAAGAAAGAATATGTGTGTTGTTAAATTAAAATTGTGTGATCATTCACTCACCCTCAACTCGTGTTAAACATGTATGACTTTCCTTCTTTTGTAGGACATAAAAGAAGATATATTGAAAGTCAGTGAGATCAAAACAACATTGGACCCCACTGACTTACATTGTATGGACAAAAACACACTGAGACATTTTTTTTTCCCTGCCCCCCCTCATATTGCATGCATCACCAATGCGTATATTTCTGAGCTGGACTCAGAAATATTTTGTTTTAATTGGTAATTAATATCAGTGTGACTGTTTAGGCGGTTATTTGCGTATAAATCACACAACAGTTTCCATGATCACATATTATCATGGTTACATAAAAGTAAAAGCAACTCACCCAATCATGTTATTTTCAGATTAAATATCAATCAACAGGTTTTTTTTTATGTATCTGTATTCTTTTTATCATATAGCCTGTATGTTAAGAACAATTAGTTAATTATAGTTGTAATAGATGGAATTGTACCCCACAGACAGTATATATTGTTGAAAATATTTACATGTTAATACGTTATACTTTATAGTATAATACAATATATTTTTAATATCCAGTAACACACATATTATGTAAAAAAACTTTTATTTTGGATGTTGATTTAATCGCGATTAATCTTTGACAGCACTTATATATATCTATATATATATATATATATATATATAGATATATTTATATATAGATATAATATATTTATGTCACATTCACGCGAGGAGCACGGGATGACGGAGCGAGGGACGGAGTAAAGTAATTCCAAATACTTATGAGTCAAAGGCGGGGACCATTACTCCCACCTCCCTACACAACATCCAACAGGGAGGCGGGAGCGATACCCTCTGTGGTTCCTGTGTATCTCGTCTCGTGGAGCCATTGTCCGAGCAGACCGTCCCCCCGGATGCCATGGTGGAGTATAACAGTCCAGAGCCATGGAAGAGCACCTCCGGAGGCCACGGCCCCGCCCCCGCCTTAATACCCTACTAACTACCACTAACCCCCCCCCCCCACCCAAAAAAAATACTTAGGGATTTTCAGAGGCCTTCTTTTGGCTCTGGGGCTGGAGCCGACACTGTAGCAGGCTCAACATTAAAAAAACATGCACAACAACAACATCCAAATTAAACCCTGCGGCTCGTGACGACCCATTGATGTCCTAAGACACGAAACGATCGTTTTGTGCCAGAAACCGAACAGTATTTAAATCGTTTTTGACCTCTAATACACCACTATGTCCAACTGTCTTTGGGCGCGTGCACGGCATCTGGTGCGTGAGGTGTGTATGCGCTCTGGCGTAGTTTACGCGAGCGCTGGAAGTGATCTCTTGCGCGTATACGTCACCCATTGGTTGTACAGTCACAGTCATTTGTAGGTACGCGGCATCAAATGGTACTTACTTTGCCTTATCATCCTAAGTGTTGCAAACCGACTTACAACTAACGATTTACTTTCTCTTCGCGCGAACTCGATTCGGATGGTGACTTTCCACTTATTCCCACATTCTGATCCTGCTCACCTGAATTTATGGTTTATTGCTCTTCGTGAAGGAAAAGCTGATATCACACACGCATTACGTAAACTACTCCATAGTCGCGTACCACCACCTCACGCACCGATGCCGTGCTCTTGCCCCAAAGCAGTTGGACTAGTGGTGTGATAGAGGTAAAATCTGAATAAATACTGTTTCGGGTTTCTCTCTCGCACAAACTCGATCGTTTCGTGTCTTAGGACTCGTGTGTCATCACGACCTGCAGAGTTTTTAATTTTGATTTGTCTGTGCATGTTTTTTTACTCTCATAGAGTTTGTTACCATTTCCATGCATTATACGAATGATAGACTGCAACGGCTGGAGTTAAAAATCGTCTTTTGTGTTCTACTGAAGAAACAAAAGGCACCGACAGTCTGATGCCCCGGGGGTAAACAGATAAACATCAAATTTTCATTTGTTGAGTGGAACGATCCTTAACTCACAGGAATACATTACATTTTAAATATAACCTTTATTTAAATTGCAATAAATTTTTCACAATATTACTATATTTTGCTCAAACAAAACGTGGCCGTGCTGACAAAAAACATCGAAAAAGCTTTAAAAAAAGATTTCCATAGGTTTTAAAAAAAATCGAGTCCCAAATTGTCTAGACCAATTTAAAACGTACTCGAAAGATGACAAAAAATGACGGAGCCATCACTACAGGAAACATCATCCCGATTCGTTGTGCTTCTGGTGTGTTGCAGCGTAACAGGGGAAATACTTCAGACTTTGAAATTAGGTCAGTCTCTCTGCCTCTGTATTTTTCTTTCTATTTCTGCTTGTATCCACGTGATGTCATTCTCTTTCTTTTGTTTCCATGTGTACATGTACCTCCACACCTCGCACACAGCTGAAAGTGGGGCAGTTGGTTAAGGTAGCCGTGGGGAAAGGGGGGAGCGTCTGGTCGGACACGCGGCGGATGCTAAATCCAGACTCTCATTACACTGACTGTATGTCAGAGATGAATTAGAGGCAGGTCAAAGCAACCCCCACTATTAATCATTATATATTGATCATCAGACCAGGTGTGTGAGAGAGAGGGTGAAGGGACCCCTGTAGCTATTAGGAGGACGAGATACTCACAGGTACAGGCTCTTGAGGGGACGGACATTAAATCAGCATCTTTCCCGAGCTGTTCGGTGTCTTTCTCTCACTCCGTCTCCTACGCGTGCATTAATATTCTGCACAGAGCGATGGTTACTGTATTTACATATTTGTAACGACTCTCGCCGGCCCAGTAATTAATGGTGCCCGCTGATGCGCGGCGGAATCTGAGGGCATGTTTCCTCTGCGTTGCCATGGCTACCCACTCCAGCTGTAACACCACGGAGACTGGAGACATGGGTGTTAACTGCTTCCTCGAGGGTCAGGACTTCATCACTCTGTCATAGTCACGCTGGAATAAAGGGATATTTCCATCCATTCATTCATCCATCAGTACCTCCATCCATCTCTGTAGACACGTCCTAAAACTCTTGTGTCTCAATGTAACCACTGGGACTTCTCCGTCTTTTAACCCTCTGCAGGTACCCACTACATTGGACAGACAGTTAAAAGCCATCTTAACCATTCAAGGTGTGATGTTTAATCCAAAGCACCATAACTTTTGATTTGTTCTAAATGACTTGTTTGCACAAATTTGGCTGACAAAAGCGGAGAAACAAATATCTTACATCTCGAATATTGACTTATTTGATATTTTTATTGTATTACAATAGAATAGGAATACTTTTGAGAGATTTATATTACAATTTTTTTTTTAACAAAATTTTTTTTTAAGTGTCAAAGGTATATGTGTGCATTTAAGATATTATTGAAATGTGGTTAACGCAATTATTTTTTACCTTCACATTCACTAAATTTAATTAGTTTATTCTGCTTTCTAAAATCAAGACATTAATTGCTATTAATTTATATTTCTTATTTTTTCTCAAAATTTGTTCTTTTTTGTATTTTAAAATAAAAACAATTAAGAATGTACAATACATTGTCAGCTTAATTAAAGTACATATTTTCCAATATTTTAACAATTTGTTTTAGTTAAAAATGGCAATGTAAAGGCCAGATATTTAATTTTGAACATGATTTGATTTATGATGTCTTAATAATAAATTACATATTGTGCCTCACACGTATATGGATTTTTAATGCATTACAAATTACACAGCGCTTTTATTATCCCCGCTCAACAATGGGATCATCAATATTTATGGGTCCTTAGCAGCAAAACCTTTTATACTAAGGGCCATTTTATATATTCGTTCAAAATCTTACTGTAGTATTGCAGATTTAAGTAATTCCATATTACAAAAGCTTTCTTTTATACTGCAATAGCATTTAATTTCCTTTATTATCAATTATATTAGCCACCCTTTCATTTAGCTCTACTGTGTTTTCGTAAGATATATAACATGTATTATTACTTTATATTGTTTCAGGATATTTTAATTATTTATATTAATGATACAGCTTTTACATAATTTACATAAATTAAATTATATTTGCATACTTGTAATACCTATTGTACATTTATGTAACTGACATGCATTCAGGGTTACTTAAGTGAAGAAAAAAAAAGATTCGTAAAGGTTTTAAAGCTTGATGAAGCAGAGTTTCGAAAAAAATTCAGGTTTTAGATTAAATCTTTAATCCACATAATAGAATCCATGTAGGAACATAAAAAGACATTTGATACAGTGGCAAAAGTAAAACCTAAGGAATACTGATCCCAGACAAAAGAGGGGACAGGTGTAAAAGTGAAGGATAGAGATAAGAATATTGATCAGTAGCATTACTTTGAACTTTAGACAGGACAGAAGTGTGAAAGTGAATGAAACATGAATAGAGCTGTTTGCATTGATGTCAATGAAATTACACCATGTATGAGTTATTTCAGGCTTTTAGGAGTCTCTCCTTTCAAAATTAACATGACATGATCTTAGAGAATGTTTCATAAAAGTTTTGAGGTCTTTCATGGTGCTTTTACATCTTGGTGCCTGACAAACCCTGTCCACACTCTGTTTTAAATGGAGGCCAGGCTATTCCTCACCTTCTGTGTTTCACAAAAGTAAATAAAGACTTTTGTGGCTATCCCTTAAGAAACAACATATTTATGGTATAATGGAAAAGAGAATATTAGTGAAGCCTGGAGTATTGGGTAGTGGGTTTTGGTCTCTGGGTAGATTGTTATCAGATTGATAATACTGGGTTTGTCATATTTGCCATGTCTTGGTGCTTCTCACACTGGACTACAGCACTGAAGGGCCAGGAGCCGTAAAGTTATAATTAAACTGCCCTGAGGCTCTGTTCTTTAACACATCTTGTGCAGTGTTATGAACAAAAGCAATGACTGCAGTGTCCCTGCACCAGCCCAAAACAACTCTTACCTTCATACCTGTCTGTCTTTTTTAATTTATTTTTTACTGTTTTCTTTACAATAAAATAAAAATTTGCCATGGGTTATAAACATTAGTCTTCAAAGCTGTAAAAACGTGTATAAAAAATGTTTTGGGATCTTCTGGCATGAAAAATAAAAGGCTTTACTTGTAGTAAATCAAGAAGATTTTGGGCTTTCTTATTCCTTGTACTATTTAATTAGGACTCACTGGTGTCCAATCCTTACCCTGATACTCTCTGAAGAAGAATTAACTGCAGAAATGCATCAGTGAGAACATGAAATAACATACTCTAATAAATTACGATCTCTCCCCGAGTTGAAAATATTACCGAGTGCATTTGCCACACAATCTACTGTAGGCTACATAGTATTAATTCATGTATGCACTATATTCCTATTGCTACTTATTTCTACAAAATCGTTACGGTTTCATGAAAACATTTTCAATTTGTTTAGTAAAAGGTATCGTTAGCTTAGCATTAAAAGTTAGATGTACACATAACAAACGCATCATTTCTTTCGATCAAATCCCTGAAAAAAAAACAGCACAGCAACGGTAATCCTTTATAGTACTTCTTTTTTGTGATCATATAGGCAAAACTTCATTTGTATTTCTTTATTCATATATATTCATACTATATGTCAGGGATCCTCAAATCTGGCCCACAGTTTAGCTCTAACCCTAATTAAACACACATGAGCATGCTAGTCAGTGTGTTCAGGATCATTAGAAAATCACAAGTAGGCGAGTTTGATCAGGTTTGGAGCTAAACTCTGCAGAACAATGGCCCTCCAGGGCCGATTTGAGCACCCTGATATATTTGGCTATCATGTATGAACTATCTCCATTTCTGGCTTCTTTCCTTCTGTGTGCACGGAGGACCGATATCCACATCTGTGACCCTGACCACAAAACCAGCTATTGCCCTATATATTTGTAGCAATCGCCAAAATACCATTGTTGGTCCAAACTTGATCGATTTTTCTTTTAATGCAAAAATCATTCAGGATATAACAGGCACAATATGTAATTTTCGCCGCTTGAGGGCGCATATTCAAAATAAACAAAGAGGCAAAAGCTTAGTTTGATGATGCTGTGACTGGGTGTGGAATCATGGGAGTTGTGGTCTTCATCCCCACAGCTGATGCAATCCGATGGGACTCGGGCAGAAATTATGTTCATGGATGAGCTAATGATTTAATAACGTAGTAGAATGAAGCAGGGTGAGGCTGAAAGCCGTCGAAACAAAACGAGGCCGCTGAACGAGCGCGACACAAGGCTCGAAAGCAGCAGAGCTTTTATTACGCCACAGTCGACCTCTTCCACTCCTTCCTGTCGTGAGTATGTGGGGAAAAAAAGCAGCGCTGTTTTATCATACTAGATACTTTGAAAGATTCTGTTCTAATGCCACTCTGTCTTGCATTCGTCAACCGTCTAATAAAACGGCCAAACAATATTAAAGTGTCTTTGGTGTTTCCATATTTTAGGAAATCGAGGGGTTATGAGGTCTTTGGCAGGCGACACAATGACACTATGGACACGGTTTGTGTCACTAGTTAAAATTGCTTATTTTTCTGTATTTAAACATTCTTCGAAACATTTGGAATAATGTAAGTACACAAATCAGCAATATATATAACACTGTTCTAGTGGTTTTAAAAAAAATCTTACATATTGTGCCTTTAAAGGTCCCCTGAAATGCTTAGAAACATGCAGCGTTACTCTGTGTTGACGTAATTTTAACTGAAACAGGAAGACAGGGCAGGACATATCAAGCAGCTCCGCCCCTTTTTTAAAATAGCCAATAGCGTTCGTTTATCACAGCTTGGGCTAGAGCCGTTCAGAGCCGTTGAGCTCCGTAGAGCCGCATTTGACAGGGTATGCCAGCCTACAGTCTCATCCATATTGCTATAAAATATATAGTATTCTGTGTAGAATTCAAATAGCTCTGATACGTTTTGTGGTCTGCGCCGACTCGTGCATGTGATCCGCTCCGTGCTATCGTGTCTCTGGACCGGAGCAGAGTGCGTGTGCGGTGCAGTGGTTAGCGTTTTCTTTTTTTTCCTCAATGGAAAGCATATTTGCACTGTTTGAATAGTTCCCTGTCCCCTATATAGTGCACTACGTGCCATTCACTGTACAGAAAAAACTAATTCTGTGGACAAGTGACCGATATCAGCCTCGGCTTCTCAACGCTATTTTATAGTGTGGGGGCGGGCGCTTCGGATTCTAGAGAGCATTTTATTGGTCAGAAGATTTGATGAGAAGATGAAGTACGGTGTGACGTCAAAAAAATCGTTGAGCCGTTTGGCGGAAGTGACGAACTGCAAGCTTTGAATGCTTATATCTTCTAAATGCGAGTTTTGTCACTGTTTTGGAGCACACTGCCTTTATAGATAGCATTAAGACTAACATATTGATACTAACGCCCAAAATTTTTTTATTTTGATTTCATGGGGACTTTAAGTAAAGATCATGTTCCATGAAGATATTTTGTAAATTTCCTACTCTTAGGGTGCTTTCACACATGTAGATTGATTGCTTTGTTCCGAAACAGGGATTAGAATTATTACAATTTTGCTTTTTATTCTTGGTGCGGTTTGCTTTCACACATCAAAGTTTCTAAATGGACCAGATTTGTTAATACAAGTCACGCGCGAGTAAACTGTTGTCTCATTGGTCAAAGTTCCACTGTTTATTTTCCGGGATTCCACTTCGCTGTCACGGCTGTCATCCGTCAGGACTCAGGATGGAACGACAACAGCTTTTTTTTTTTGTAGCTGTCCTTATATTAATTTATCGTTTTGAGCAGGAGTCCAGTATTCATCGGGAAAACATTTTTAAAATTCACCTACTAGGAAGAAGAACAATAAGACGGCATTATAAAATGAAAAAGTGCACTTTTTTATTTGAATGGCGAAGGCGTGCTCACCCACAGACATTCACATGTTCATTTTGAAGTATTAGCAAAACACCAAAGCTAATGCATTTCACGGAACTTACATAATTACCCTTTATACATTTTGATTTAGCCTGTTCGCATTGGTCCTTTAGATCGGATTGCTATTCCTCTCAATCTACACACCCCGAACCACTTCCAGAGTTTTTGTTTTCACTCGGCCGAGCCCACCTCGTACTCCCATGAAAAAAAATAATGCGAATACTCGGACCGTATTGTTATTGGGACACGGATCCGAGCGCGATTGCCGTGGTCACATTGCCCAAGCGAACAACGAGCTAAGGGGGAAACGCACCATTTCTCCTAACAACACGAGCCAGGTGGGAACAGCACCCTTAGTATATTAAACCTTATTTTTGATTAGTAATGTGGCAGGCTAGGGACTTCATTTGGACACTTTAAAGACAATTTTCTCTTTGGATTTTTTTGCACCCTCATATTCCAGATTTTCACATAGTTGTATCTCAGCCAAATATTGTCCCTTCCTAACAAACCATACATCAATGGAAAGTTTATTTATTCAGCTTTCAGATGATGTATAAATCTCAATTTCGAAAAATTGACCCTTGTGACTGGAGGTTTGTGGCCCAGGCCAGGGTCTCTTATGTAATTTATCGTTCTTCTTCGTTAGTCATAACTGCTCAAAAGCGCCCCCTGGTGGTGAATGTGAATGAAACACAATGTATAGGCTTGATTAAACAGGAATGTGCTTCTCGTTTTGATTTAGTGTGTAGGCTATATACTACTAACACTGGAATATCTTGTTGATAAAACAACGATCAAACCTAAATGTTTCTAATGACAGTTTGTTAACAATATAGTTTAAACAGTTGCTTTTGACATCACTAAATTTAAATGAATGTAAACAAACAAACAGGCCCAATGGGTATCATGTGCGCCAAAAAAAAAAAGTTCCCATGTTTGCTATTTTGAATTAAGATGTTGAAAATGATATGGAGAATGCCTTAACAATCATTTTTAAGTGTATTTGATTAAATATGCACCAAAAAATGAGAAACTCAGTGTTTTCAAATGGTGTTTCAACTGTAGGCTGCTTGATATTAATTTAGTTTAAGGATAAGTAGTACATTTCAAAACAACTTCGGGGGAATTTCAGAATTTGAGAAACCAGTCAGCAAATAAATTCTCTTCTGTGCTTATTCACTGTCAAAACCATATTACTGCCCCCGTTCAAGCCCACCCTGCTGAAGAAAAAAAATGTAATGGTTAGAATGGGAATTGTATTGGTTTTATTGAAAACTGTAATGGTCCCCGAGGGTCTACAGGTAATTTGTTGCCTTTTATTGGTGGCTTGATGAAACTGCTATCCTAATGGAATATGTCCCAAAACAAACTAAAGGAAACCATTTTTTAATGGGTATAATGGTTATCGTTTGATGGTAGATTGTACATGTTTGTAAACTATTAGGCATTTCTTGATGGCGTTTCTAATTTTCTATTGCTCACCTTTTTTTTTATAGAAGCAAAAACCTCGGAAATACCTACAATGAGCACCTTCATATAATAGTCACTTTTCATCAGAGAGGCATATGTCTTAATATCTGTCTCCTTAATTATGCAAATTCTCCTAATTTAGAACGCTACAGCAACCTTCTGCGTAGTGGACTAGTGTAATCCTGTTGAACGTATCTGACGTTGTCTTTGGTAGCTTGTGTGTGTTTGGAGGGGCTTATAGGAGTACGCCGTTGCAAAGCTCATCGATATCTGGCTCCCAGCCATAAAACAGCAGAGTAAAGTGCATCTCAACTCTCTCTTACTCTCTTCTTCTCTTTGTTTTCCATGCCCTCAACTGCTCTTTTCTGAAAGAGAGAGGCATAGATGGGAATATGAAGTAGCCTTGCTCAGTGATATAGTTGCATCAGTGATTTTGTACTAATATGAGTGGAGTGGAGCAACAGCAGTTTTCCCTTCATAATCGATTCCACCTGAGCTCCATTCAAGGTTTTTCAATGCTGGTCTGTCATATACTTTGCTTAAACTTACATTTTATGATTTAAAATGTATGTCCAGTGACTAGTCAGCTGTATTTTAATGTTATTCACTTTGGTATGTTTTTTATTTAAAAATCACATATTTACTTTAAGTTATGCACATAAATGTATATGGACTCCTAATAGTTTTTAAATTAATTCATTAATTATTATTTTTGTGTGTGAATAGGTATTGTTTTTGGTGGTGCTTTGTATTTCAGGTAGTGTTAGCATGCATCTTTCAAGACTGAGATTCTTGAGAGCATTTGCCAACAGCTCTTAAAAATGTTTATTATTTTAGAGATGTTATTTTAGCATCTAAATCAGAGTTTTGCTTGCTGTAAGATTGTTCATGAGAGAACTTAACAGAGAACTGCTCAGGTCCCCAGGCTACATTTTTCCTCATCTGAGCAAACACTTGATTTTAGGTTTTGAGTACATTAGATTTGACTATAAATCCTGACATTTATTATATTTTCATTAGATTAAGAAATGCCTAAGAGCTGCAATGTTCTCTGGATATGATGAGGTATCGCTGTTATTATAGAGAAAACAACCTTAGGGCTCAAGAATTTTTTTTTTTCTGATTGCTTGATAACATTTTCTCTAACCCCAAGAAAACCTTCTTTAAAAGAATAAATAAATTAACACTATATTTACGTTTATATATTTACATTCATATTTTGCATTTAAAGGGATAGTTCATCCCAAAATTAAAATTACATCATTTACTCAACTCAATCATTCGTTCATAAAAAACGGTCAAGGAGTTTCTTTCCTGTCGTCTGAATCACGTGCTCGTGCACTCATCTCTGAACTGATGTCTGGTTAAGCCAAATAACGTCAATGTACACTTACGATCCATAGTATTGTTTATTTTTACCATACTATGGAGACCATCGTTGTCCATCACTGTTTGGTCAACTTCACAATTAACCTTATTTCCTGTTGTTCTCCATCAGGCAGAACAGAAGCTCAAAAGACTTGATGCTTCGTAGGATAATGAGATCCAGAATTTTTACATTTTCTGTTTGCACTGTATCCAGTTGTGTAATATCCTACAATATATATAGTTAATTCCAACCATTAACTGTTATTACAATATAAATACATTTAATCACACTCGAACTGCACCCTCAGATTCCAGATATTCAACCATAGTTGTATCTCAAGCCAAATATTGTCCACTATACCTACCAAGACCTCATCAGGGCAAAAAGCCTTATTTATATATAATTCTTATATCAAATGATTTTATACATTTGAAAAAATTGAAACTTATTGGACCTTGTTATTGTGGTCCAGTTTCCACTATATAACGTAGCAGACAAAACAAGCTTTTAAGATTGCAATACTTCAACTAAAAACTGATGGCACTGCCACTAGGGGGATCCAGTTTCGGTTGGTCCTTCTGTGACACGAATCTTTCGATCTCTGTTTATACTACGACACATTTTATTATACATCGAGTACTAAGAACAGATGACATAAAAAACTGTGGCAGTCGGCCCTCGTGTCTGATTGTGTATATTCATCCCATATCGTCATTTCCGCTCATTGTCCGTGCACGGCTTGCAGTGTTCTGTTTGGGTCTGAATGGTTTTCCTTGCATTGTGGTATCATTCTGGGTCCTCATGAATTTGCAACCCTTTTGCGTTGTGTGTGTGTGTGTGTGTGTAAACCCGTGTGAAATGTGTGTTTGTTGTTAAACACATGAATGTGGGTTTGCGTGTGTCTTGTTGCTTTAATTGAATCTGGCCCTTGGGAAGCAGGCTGTCTCAGCTGTGAGGTTGTGATCTCATCTCACTGTGTGACTGGGTGAGTACGCTGGCAGTCACTCACAGTCAAGTCAATATCACAGATAAATATTGCAAAGGCCTGTTCTCCAGGCTCTATGAATAATGAATGCAGCCATTTTGGCTCTAAACTTGCCTGTTGTCTCGCCAGGCGTGCGTGAGCACATCTCTGTGTTTCCACCCGTCTTCCTCTCGCTCCCTCCGTCTCTCTCTCTCTCTCCAGTACACTCATAAACTTCTCATTATAAACTGACCTGTTGGAGAGGGATCAGAAAGATTCATAACTCTTCTGTGAGTGTGTGTGTGTGAGATTTATTGCTCGATCTCAGCAGAAAGTGACCTGGGATGGGTTCAGGAGTATGGTCCTTTGTAGGGCTACAGACAAGAACAGCGAGCAATCGAAATCTCTTCTGTTTTAGTATATGTATGGATTCCAACAGCATATGTGCTTGATTCACATCCTTCTACAAGATATGGGCAGCGTTATATAAAGTTTATCTCAATTTGAGATTTCTTCTTTTTTCCACACTGGACTTGTTTCATATTTCTTTCACACTGGCTTCTAAATTTACTATTTTAATCATGGTTTCAAGGCTTCCTGCACACTTGAGATAGTTCATTTCCCTCATTTGCCTCACTGGTATTTATGATAAATCAACAGTGTCGGTCGAGCTACAAGCACACACCACACACACCACACACCCCACACATTCTGTGTCAAGACACACGCACCCACAACACACACACACACACACACACACACACCCACACACACAAAGCACACACACACAACACCACAAACAAAATAAAGTCATTGTCCAATCGTTTTGATTTATTATTATCTCTTATAGAAAAAATTAAAACTGTTTAAAGTTTGTGTGTGGCTTTAGCAAGGATATTTATAATGTATACTGAATCAAATCTCTTTGCTTTTAAAGAGTTTTTTAAACCGTTGTATGTAAACCCTTTCAAACAGACCTGTATACAATGCCATCACCTGTGTAATAGTTCATTTTGTATAATCAAATTTATGGATGATTTTAGTGAAGGAACTTCAATACCCATCGACTTCTAAAGAGAAAAACTCAATCCAAAATTTGAAGAATTTCATGTAAGATAAATTCTCGTCTACACGTAGCTTAGCTTCCTTAAATATGATCTTTCCCCCCCCATACATGACAATGCAATGCATTCTATGTTTTTTAAAATCGAAATACCTATGCTATTTTGGAGGTTGGCCCGATTTCAGATTTGACATGTAAATAAAGGAGTCTCACTACGAAAACTACTACAGTAAAACAGTAATATTGTGAAATGTTTATGCATTGCTGTTTTCTACTTCTTTTCCTATTTATAAACAGGTAATTAATTTCTGCAAATGTAAAGCTGAATTATTCATCCACTACATACTCCTGTCTCATTTAATGCATCCTTGCTGTAATTACCAAATTATTGTTGTCATAAAAAGTACTGCTAACCTTTTGTAACAGTAATTGATCACTTGTTTTACCCTGCTCCCGAGACACATATGATATGCAAATTAGATGCCATGGTATAGATCATCGTATATAATGGGAAAACCCTCTTATGGCCATTTTACACACATATTGCGTAAAGCAAAATGGTATATCCGATCATTCTGTTAAATCTTTCATGACATAGTTGATCATCTTTATACAAAGTTTGGTATGAAAAAAAAAAACCTAAACATTTATTGGTGATTTAAAAAAAAATAAAAATCCATTGTTTTTGCCTATCCATGTCATTGTATCTTTTTATTTTAAATTGAGTCCTGGGTCCTGTACAGAGGATATAGCATAACATATGAATAAAATATAAATTTTCAAAACTGTGTTTGTTTTCAACTTTTTTTTCTGATGCTCTCAACCACGTGGGGCCCAAGACCCTGCTCGCTGGCGATCGAGCCGTCGGCAAAGTTTAGCTTCCAACTCTAATCAAGACCCGTCCTTTATTTTTAAGTGTCCTGAAAACGACACCTCAATTATTCTTCAGTGTGTTTCGTATTCGGTTGTGTCAGCTGAACTTTGCAGACGTCGATCGCCAGGAGCATGTGGGCACCCCTGCTCTATAACTATGTACGACATGAAAACAAAACACTCTTATTCGCAAATAAATAATAAAATAAATAATAATAGAAGCGAATATAAACAGTTATTACTAGTCACGTCCCGGAGTGATATGTGTCACTCTGTGGCAGGGTGTGGTTTCAGTTTACATAATGGAATTTTAGTTAATTCCTTCATAAAGACGTTTTGACTTCCTTATTTTCAAGTTTTTTTTTAAAGTGACAGTACACAGGTCCTGGCGGCAGTTAAAACCGCTACGAGTGTATAGCGTGGTGTTTTCTTTGCGACAATGTACACAAAGTGTTTGAAGTGACGATGTACGTGTTTTGCCAAGTTAATCTGTGACCGTTGCTGGTGGCACCTCTTCATCCTTCCCTGCTCCTCTACCCACCAAGGGTCACACCGCGTCGCGCCAGACACACACACACACACACGGGACTCCCGACTCGCGCGCATCGTTGGGCACCCCGCTCCCGACATCTTCCCTCTGGAGCCACAGGGGGGGGGGGGCCGCAGGGGGGGGTGAGGTGCCCGGGGAGCAGTTGGGGGTTCCGTGCCTTGCTCAAGGGTCTCACCTCAGTTGTAGTATTGAAGGTGGAGAGAGCACTGGTCATTCACTCCACCCACCTACAATCCCTGACAGACCTGAGACTCAAACCTGCAACCTTCTGGTTACAAGTCAGACTCACTAACCATTAGGCCACAACTGCCTGTGGCCTAATGCTGCCATTAGGGTTGCAAAGGGGCGAAACTTTTAATTCCCATGGAAGGTTTGCAGCCTTGAACATTCCTGGAATTTTGCAACCCTAGTTGCTATGGCCTGCTCCTTGCATCTTCTAAATGCAATAGCCAAATGTAATAAAGTAGTACACATCAGAATCAATATAACATACTTCAAAAATCTCAGCATCTTTCACATGTAAGACTTAAAGGGGTCCTATTATGCTCTTTTACAAAGTCTTGATTTTGTTTCGGGGGTGTACTAGAACAGGCTCTCATACTAGGTTGTTCGAAAAACACATTATTTTTCACATATTTTACATTACAACAACACCTCTCTCCACAGTCTGGGCAATTAACGGCTCGAATAGTTCCTCGTAATCAAATTAGCCCCGCCTCTGAAAAAAAATCGAAATGTTCTGGATTGGTTAGCCTGGGCCAGTGTGGGTTGCTGATTGGCAGCACTCGAGCCCAACCCCTGGTCGGCGAAATGTCGCCGCCCCTTACCATAGTCCCTGTACTGTCAGTGTAGATTATTGCGTCAAGATCAAATCAATTGCACGACGTGTGTTAAACCCGGATGTTGTACCACTCTAAAGTTTTTCGGTCTTCCCTTGGCGGAAAGCTAGCGTGGCAAATACCGACTGGATAACACTCGCGGGCCTTCCTCTAGGCAGCTCACCAGGGCTCTCCCATTCATCCAATATTCTTGTGATAGTCACCAATCCCGGAAAACATGTTGCTGTGTAGTCCAAACGAGTATCATTCGTTTGTAGTTTTTGAAAAGGTGATATATCTGTATAACATAACATCTTCCTTCTTTGAGTGACTTTGTAACTTTTGAGAATTTACTTTGGGCAGAACTTTTTTATGCTCAAACAACAACATTACAGACTAAATAAAGTTGAAAAAGTGAAAAAAGCATAATAGGACCACTTTAAATCTGTGGAAAATAACAGCATCCATATTCACTCTTCCACAGCATGCTGTCATACTCTTGCCAACCCCTTATCATTTCTAAAGGTTACAACAGCCCCTTTCAGAATGTTTTTTTTTGTTTATTTACTGCTGATGAAAAACGTTATGCCACCTGTTGTCGATTAGCGTTCGGAGAGATTGTTTCACGCTCTCTCTCTGAAATGCAGAGGCATCGGTCGTAACAGCATCATCAGTCTTTCCTAATGAGTTAATTTTTTTCCAGGATGAGCAAACACTTTCTGATCTGAGTGATGACTATATGAAATCCTTTCAAACTGTATTTGATAAACATTTAATTTAATTCATTTCTGTGCTTGTGTGCCGCTTGATTCGTGCTCAGAAATGATTCTCATGACAAGCTATTAAGACATCACAATAGACCGGGGAGAGTTGGGCTCTCTTGCGCTGTGGTTGTTGCTGAGGTACTGTTGTTGTGGCAACCGGCTCCCTGTGCCCTTGAACGGAGGATAACTCTGGCCTAGCGGGGCAGGGTTAGTGTGCTTTGATTGACAGTGTGCTGCTAGAACTGTGCTGTGCGTGGGTTAGAAATAAGCCGCCCCACTGGGTGGCTTAAAGGGTCTTGCATGGGCTACAGAGCACAAACTGGCTTTACCTGGAAAATAGATGCTTGCTGCGGGGGGGGGGAACAAGGAACAACTGAGAGATGAGTTAGTGACACAGACATCTGCTTGACAGAATCATCTGTTCACTCAGAAAAGAGAGGAAACTAAGGGAACATGGGAGCGACAGATGTGACAGTAGACTCTGGATGTTGTTTCTCAGGGCACTGGGGTGATTTATCGGCGTAACAAACTGTTTTTAGTTACAACCATGGGTTACATAAGGATTTTGGAGGTGGGAGACTATAACATCTGGTGATTCTGCTGTCTGATCTGTAAGATATGACATGGCCAGCCTTCCATCCACAAAAAGCATAATCATAGCACTTTCTGCACTACTTTTTAGTAGAAAAAAATGTCTAACTGCATAATAAATTATTACATACTAATACTTGTATATTTTATATTGTTAAAAAATATGTGTTTATCATATTTTAAAGTCGACGTGAACCACAACGTTGGGACCCACCTCAGTATTATATTTTTTTGAGTGAAACAGACTGCAATAGAGCAGCAGGCATTTTGATTCTTAGGCTCTTCCTCACCAATAGTATGCTTAACCTGAAAGTATTATTTATTTTTTATATTGCACTTATTATTATCCACCATCCAATCCATCCATCCATCCATCCATCCCTTATATTTAGCTTTTTCTTCCAGTCATTTCCTGTTATTTTCGTGTACTGCTCCTGCTAGCGTGGGCCTGTTTTGTGTGCTTAGTGTGTACTTGTACACTTCTGCACGTGTGAGAGCAGTAATGTCAGGTCACCTGTACCAAAGCACGTGTCTCTTCTGTGTGATTTTTGCATTCAAGGCCATTTATATGATGTTGTCACAAGCATCTGCAGTTGCATAACTGCCAGGCAACAGTTACATCTCTAACAGCTGAGTGAATGTGAGAAAAGAAAATTGGAAGAGATGAACAGACATCTGGTGTACAACCATACATGCAATGAAATATTTATCAAAAGACCATTTTTTTACTGGCCTCCAATAAAAAAACGTTTATCTTGTTATTTAGCTTTACCGTGAATTTTGCACAGTAATCTGCATTTTTGTGAAATAAAAGTGCATTTTTGGGTGTAAAACAAACTCTGGAGTATTCATTCACACACCCATCCAGTATTAATCAATCAGATGAACTGCATTTAAGTTCATCCGAGTGAAGCAGATTTATCCCTATCCACATGTGCATAAACAAGCAGTGTCACATAGGAATATATAGCTGCCCACATTCTTATTTTGCAAAACATTTAAATGCTGCAGCTTGTGATCTTTTAGAAACTGTTTTCATTTCAGGCCAAGGGGGAATATGAGATAAATAGCACAGCAGCAGGAGCTGGAGTTCAGGGACAGGGATGAGCCAAGAGGCGAAATGAACAGATAAAGGATGAAGTTTGCCGCTCAGGATCAGGCTGCATGTCTGCAGGCAGCGTCGCAATGGAAGTGAGAGTGACAGTTTGGTCAGAAACAGTTTAGCTATCCCTAAACATGGCCGCCCACGGGGAGAAAATCTCACGTTTCAGGTCGAAGGAGCACAGTACAGAGATGTTTGGAATAAATGGGCTTATCAAGGCCTTTTAGGAAGCAGTTTTGTATCTTCAAGTCAGGGAGAGCACACTTGATTAAAAAAAACATGTGCAATGCTAGCCTTCTGCTCATGGCTACTGTAAGGACCATGAGAGAAAAAAAATATAAATTTTTGCGTAGATGTTTACTACAAGTCAGTGCTCATTAAACAGATGATTCATCCAGACACAAGATGAGTTCAGACCAAACACACAAGAACACTCCAGCATTAACACTTTTGAATCATATTGTCCTTGAAGACGCTTGTGACCCGAGGAATGGAGAACTGGGTCTGAGCAGGCACTAGATATCAAAACATTCATGTATTATAGTCATTAATAGTGCACATTATTGCAGATCTTTCTGCATAGAACTGTCATTCTTATTCATCCAGCACTTTATTTTGCAACAGAAAGTGCAGTTTAGGCTTTATAAATAATATTATTGAAGTTTAGGCCCAATCCCAATTCTACCCCTCAGCCCTTCCCCTTTCCCCTGTCCTCATTCCTCTTTTGGTTGGAGGGTAGGTAAGTACGGGCCCAGACAGCCACTTCACACAAAGATTTTTCGGGACCACATTTCAAACAAAGGGGTATGAATTATCTCCGTGTAAACCGGCTTCACGGGCAACATGGCTGCCCGAGCGAACAAAAAGATACATAAATGTAAGCATTTTTGGCATTAATAAATATTTTAACGAAAAGTAATCATTTGTTTTATGTTAAATTCAATCGTGTTCATATTTACGGTCATGTTACTCAAGAAATGTTTGCAAAAAAATCGCTAAAATTAGCTAACGTCATATCATTACAGACTGCACGATAGTTCCACAACATATGTTCATGTCTGATCAAGGCGCCTTAAACCACACGGGGTTAGACATTGAGGGGGGCTAGCCCCCCCTAATAATTATAAATCGCTAAACCCTTTTATCAAATATTGCCAATTCGAGAGAGAGAGAGAGAGAGAGATGAAAGTTGTGTGTCTGTGCGTTTCTCTTTTTAGAGTGAGTTTAATTCAAAAACAGCGATTTTATCCTCTCTTCGCTGGAAAATATAACGTAGCGATTTAGTATTTACACTGTTATTAATAAAAGCCGTGGTGCAGCGTTGACAAGTTTATTTTCTCCTGGATGTGTGAGCTGCCCGATCCCGTATAATATTTGTGTGCGTGTGTGTGTGTGTGTCAGTAACCCGCCATTAAAATATAGAACGAAAATCCACTTTTAAGGCTCATATGCACACCAGCACACCACGAAGAGTGTGTCGTATTTTATGCGCTAGACACGTATGATGATGACTTTAGGGTCCACGATCTAGGTGTACCCAATGTCTTAGGGATATTTTCACCCCTACCCCTTGCACTCCTGTTTCCAAGGGACAGGGTAATGGGTGGCTGAGGTGGTATCAACGTGAAGGGGAAGGGGAAGGGGTAGGCGGAGGGGTAGGGGAAAGGGATGGGGTATAAAATAGAATTGGGATTGGCCTTAGTGTGTGTGTGTTTATTTTCTTTTTAGTCTTTTTATAGATCTAGTCTGTACATTTCACTAATATATACTTTTTGTGTCCCATTATGTAATGTCTGTATGTGCACCAAATTTTACGTGCTCACATTAACTGCATGAATTAAAGAAAATAGTTACAAAATATTGTGACACCTAAGAAGTACAGTAATTTTCGTTCCTTTCTACAAAATAGTGGCAAGACTCATTTGATTTTCTGACTTTTTACACATTTTATTGTCACTGCAGTGTTCATTTTGGGAAAATGTTACCTGTTATTTAAGTTATTCTAAGAAAAAAAATCTAATGGATATTTTTTATTTAGCAAGCGAAAGTTTATCAGTAAACTACAAACTCAGATTTTATCCCTAGTATCTGCTTACTAACAGCTTAATTTATATTAAATGTACAACAGGTACCCATTCTGCCAAATTTAAAAATATTAATTTAATTGAATTGTATTTTTATTTAATATAGTTTTTAGTTTTTTTTGCTAGAAAATGGCAAAAACAAATAATTTTGATCTGTATTTTATACCCAAATGTATTAACAGTATTGGAAAATGGAAAATGAAAAAACATAAAATTAATATAATATTTAGTTTGACCTCCTGAGGTTTCAAATGTATTGAATGTAAGCTGGCTTGCATTGCTTAAAGCACACAAGTAAATTTTTCTATAAGCTAATTGACATTGGGAAACTGATTATTTCTTTCTTTCTTTATTTTAATTAAAACATAATTTTGTTTTATCATTATTTTGACTATTGGAGAAAAAGTGACTGTTATATGAACATTTATTTATTTATTTAAAGAACACACATTTACTTTGTTTAATTAATTTCTATTTTATTAGCATTTTTCATTTTTTTATTTTATTTTATTTTATTTTCGAATGTTTTCTATTTGTTGTCTTTATGTGATTTTATATGACTAAAATAATTTTATGTATTTACTTTTTTTTTGTGTGTGTGTGTAAAATGTCATATTGAGGACAGGTATGATGAGGGGAATGAGAACAGAAAATTGCGTGAGCTGAATTCAAACTCACATTGCCCACATGAGCACCTCAGCTCAGTACGTTCATGTGTGCTAACCACCAGGCCAAAGCTCCGACCACTGTGATGTTTAGTATAAATATGTGTAATGAAGTCTGTGCTTGTATGCATTTTGATTGCATGCGTACCTTACCGGCAGTGTTAATTTAATCCGCTGGTGCACTGTGGGAAATGGCCTGTTGTTAAGGGAGGTCTCTGTGGTGACGGCTCTGTTGCTATAGTGGCAGTGGTTTAATGGAGTGGAGTACATTAGCACTGACTGATCTGTAAATATGTCTGCTTTCTGCTGCCTCAGCACCCCCTGACATCCACATGGATCAAACGGCCGCAATGCTACCCTATGCACTCAATCACTCCCTCTCTCTCCGTCACTCGCTCTTTCGCAATTCACAATCCCATTTTTTTCTTTCCCTTCGTGTGAAAAGATCCTTAGATCATTGTGTTATGAAATCTAAGGAGAACACAGCTGTTGTCGTTCTCAGGGATGCATTATTGCGCCATTCACCTGGCTGAGAGCGTATTTAGCAGTGGCCTTGTGAATTTCTTTCTCTGTCATATAATTCTTTTCAGATGATGAACGAGACGGGGTTGAATGCCCTCAGAGTGCGTTTGATTAAACCGTGCCATTTCAGAAGCATGAATGTGCAGAAATATGGAAAACCGTGCGGCTTCTCTCTCCTCTAGCGTCACTTGTAGAGGATTTGCTGGCGTGTGAAATTTGGCCTTGCTCTGGTATAAAGAATGAGAGGAAAACAAGTTGCTGTTATGTAACTGCTTTTCTTTGGAGTTTCTTTTTTTTTATGAACCTGGTAAATGCTGTTTTTATTATGTTGGCTAAAGTAGACATTAGTTTCATTTAGATAATAGCCTTCACAGTGTGCAATTCACTTCTTTGGATAATGTACAGCAGCAGGGGGAGCAGCCCTGGTGTTCTGCAGATCTTGATTGTGGGTATTATTAAAAATAGCAGTTATTACTCCCCAGATAAAGCTCTTTATGGCTCTTAATTACATTATACCGAATTATACCTCATTATTCTGTTCGCTTTGATCACACACTGGGTTCTGATGTTCTTATGACCATCATTTTTTGAAAGCTAGGCTGACACAGGACCACCAGATCTCATTGGATATGATTACAATTTTGAAAACTACTGGATTTATATGAGCCAAGCTCATGATTGGATGGTCAATACCCAGGCCCCCTTGATGAGCCGGACCTGATCCTGTAAAATTTAACAATTGGTGAAAAAATTATAATGGCATTTGATTTGAGTAAAAAAAGCATAAAAAAATTATTTTTTTCCCACTAAGGAGCTGATCATTTTATTAATTATTTTCAAGTGTATCTACACTATATTCTTCTATTTATAAACTACCTTTCAGAAGTTTGTGGTCGTTCAAATTTTTCAGTGTTTTTAAAAGAAGTCTCTTTATAGTCACCAAGGCTGTGTTTATTTGATCATCAAATTAGTAATATTATGACATTAATACTATTAAATATTATTACAATGTAAAATAACAAATAAGGTAACTTTATTCCTGTCATGCAAAGCGGATTTTCAGCATTGGTTCGCTATTCTTCATGTTACATATGAAACCGAATATTACAATAGTAAAAACAGTTTGGTCTGATTATTAGTTTGAGTAAACCTTGATGAGAGTTTTTCAATATTTTTTTTGTATTAACAGCAAAGTCAAAAGAATAGCATTTTTGTTAAATGCTTTGAGTGTCTAGTGTCTCTTATCGTCTTATTGCTCTTTTGACTAATTCAGTGCCATCCTTGCTGAATAAAGTATTCTTTCACACAAAATAAAATACTGACCATTACTTATACAAATACTGACCATTATTTAATATAATATATATATGTACATTACATATATATTTAGTTTATAATTTGGTAAAATAAGTACAAACCAAACAACAAAAAACTACAACACTAAAACTTAACCATAGTTTAAATGCTACAATACATAGACCTCACAGTAATATGAAAAATGAATATTAATTTTTGAGATTTGCTAAAGATTACATTTGTTAGATGACAGCACATTTATTCTAAATGTAAGAATAGAGGAAATTACCTGGCATTATTAAATATTCAGTATTGACTAAATAAATCCAATATTGACCAATAATTTAATTAAAATCTATTATCAGCCCTCAACCAATATGCTACAGATATATTGTGCATGTCTATTTTAAAATATTGGTTATGTCTATAGCAAACTTGTTCTAGAAATGTGTTCTTGGAAGCTGATCTGAACCCAGTATCGTTAGCAAAGCTGTCGTCATAGGTTTTGCTAGACTTGAAAACACTGATGTAAACACATTTGATCTTACAGATCTTACGCTATTTGATCTATTACTAGGTTTGAGATGCTCTCTTCAGCTCTCTGACTTGATGATTTGAGCTGCAGAGAAGGATCGAACAGTTTCCCTCTGCCTGTATCTTTGAAATCTTTGACCAAATTTTGAAGTGACTTCACCCAGACTAGAGGTGTTTATTTTATTATCGAAGAATTCCCAAGTGTGCAGGCCTTCCTAGAACTCCGAGCTCATCTCAGTGGCTCACGGTGGACACACTCGCACTGGCATTTAAGCTGGAGCCATTCCCCTCGAGAGTGTGCGTCTAATGTTTGTTGTGTGTGAGTGGGGTGAATGGGAGTAGAGAGTGGGAGTGTGTTGAAAAGGTTAAGATTTGATGTGATAAGAATCCCCCCTCCCAGCCCCCATCCTGCTCGCTGCACTGAGCTGTTATGGTAATTAACAGATAACCTTTAATGAGGTGTCGACCTCGTTAGGCCCTTAACGAGGCAAATGTCACCCTGCTGTGGCATTCGAACAAGGAGGGGGACATTGGAGGGACATGTGGACACAAGATGATGTCACAGGGGTGACAGCGGTGTTGACCGAACTGTTATTGTCTAAATGTCATCTGACCACTGTGTCCAGCGGCCTCCTCGATGATGGAAATGGGGGTTTGAATCGGCACTGTGGCTCATAAATGCATGAGTGGCTTATGATTTCCAATCAGGGATGCATTTGCAAGGACTTTGCCCAGCATGTGTTTTCTAATCTTTGTAAGCTCTTACATTTCAGTTTATCTTTAGAGTATGTATTCTAATCAGCAGTATAAACTTTCTATAAGACTCTTGGTGAGACTGAAACAAGTTCTATTTTTGAATTGTGTAGCCCAATATAGTTGTTTATTAGTCCACTGAATATTCTTAGGGTAGTTTAGGGCACACCTTAAAGCATGTCGTCACACTATTGTCACATGCATTAAATAGCCTATTATACATAAAAATTTGAACAGTAAAACAATTATGAAACAATTCAAAAATGTAAGAAAAACCAAAGACGTAACATAATATCAGGGATTGTTTTGGGTTGTGTTGGTGTTCATGTCCTTTGCTTTGTATTCATGATCTTAGTTAAATTTCCTGGTTTGTCATGTGTTCCTTGCCCCACATGTGATCATGTCATGTGCTACCCTTGTCTGTGTGTTATGTTCTGATTGGTTCTTTGATTCCCCCCCTGTGGGTTTTTTTTTAAAATGTTCTCATTGGTATGTCTTAAGTAGTGTTTGGTCCTCATTGGTTGTCTTAGTCATGTGTCTTGTCTCTCATTGGTTGGTTCTTATAAATAGCCCTCATGTTGCCTTTGTTCTTTGTCTAGCTTTGTACTGTGTAACCTGCTGTCGGTGAGTTGTGTTTCTGTTTATGCTAAGTCTGTTTCTGGGGCTTGTTTCAATAAGGAGGTTCAACCAACTCAGAGTTGAAACTTGAACTCGGAGTTGACTTACCCTGAGATGGGAAACTCAGAATTTTCAGTTTCAGAACAACTGAATTGTGTAGTTATTCATCACTCTGATATGTTGACTCTGAGTTTAGCGGCGTGCACCACAACTATGAGAGTCTGATCAATGATCTCCAAATTATGATTCAACCATGGCACACACAGTGGTGTATAAAGTACCTGAAAGCCATACTCAAGTAAAAGTACAGATTTCTTACCAGAAAATGACTTTGGTAGAAGTTGAAGTCACCGTTTAGAATATTACTTGAGTAAAAGTCTTAAGTATGTGATATTTATTGTACTTAAGTACTTTTTAAAAAAATCTTAAATGTACTTAAGTATTGAAAGTAAAAGTAAGTAAATGCAAAATGGAAAAGAAGCGAATAAATATATATAAAAAATGTTCATACACCGCTTGAGTAGCAAGATTGTGTTTTAACTCTTTCTTCTCATTTTGTATTTTTGGTAAGAATAAGAAGCACTTCATCCGGTGTATTAGTGTCTTTTATTCCAACATAAAACATTTCTGGAATCTGCAGCAGTAGGCTATTTACACAGTTTATGTATCTCAGAGGGGACATGGTCAACATGTGACCGAAACGTTTGCCTTGTTTCATTCAGTAAATTGCTTATATTGTTCTCATCTCGCTTGTGATGCATTGATGTTTGAGTGTGCGGACTTTTTTCAAGCTCTTCACCTTTGGGAAACTTTTTTTTGGTCTACGCACCTCAGTTGGATTTTTTTTTTGAAGGCGCGGTGAGTCTCTGGCTGCTTCTCTGTATCTCAGAGGGGACATGGATGCATTTACTGCAGTTACAGATGCATACATAGGCCTACTGTTTTTTTTTAAACAAAACGTTGAATACTGATATTTGAAATTTAAAAAATGAAAAGATATTTTAAATGTGAAATTAAAACTGCCAGTAGGTGACAGCAAGTGGCTGTTAATCAATGAGTCATTGAGATTCGACCGATTCATTCAGACGACTGATTCATTCAGAAACAAAGCATTTGACTGTGTTAATGAGTGAATCATTTATTAAACCAGTTAGTTCAAAAAGCTGATTCATTCTATAAGTAAACACCATCCATTGCTCAGAGATGCAAAACAGTGCAGTGGTTTGGAACTATTTTCGTTTGCAAAATTGAGCAAAAACAGTCAATATTATGTCTAAAATGTAAGTCACTTACTGCTTTACTGAACTTGTATAAATGATTATTAAATGTGTTCATGCTAATATCTGCAGAAAAACGGTACTCTTTGTGTGATATAGATTGTTAACTATATTAAATTATATAAATATAAAAAGCATACAGAAGCATTTTGCCATCTACAATTTAGAATGCCTGGAATTGAGTTTTAATATAATAAATCAACGTGCGTGCGCTGTGTGTGATTTTTATTTATTTATTTTGGTGAGATAGCCTACTTGATAATGTCAGATCGCACATCATTACAACAACACTTACCACATTAATGGACGATAAATAGACGATGCGGTATCGCACACCTCAGACTTGACTTGAGTGGAAAATGAATCATCCGCGGTTTTGCGCGCACTTGTTTGCACATGAGCAAAAGTTTTTTTAGGAGTTTAACTTGCAAACGCCAGACCACTGATCAAACCTCAAACCTGCTTTCCTGCAGTCCGTAATCTTCTGACTTCTGACTATTTTGTAGTAAGTAATGAATATGCTTCGGGAAAATGTATCGGAGTATAAGTAAAAGTTGGCTGAAATATAAAAGCTCAAGTAAAGTACAAATACTCCCCAAAAATACTTAAGTATTGTAACGAAGTATTATTATTACAGCACCGACAAAAAGACGCATAAGTTTAATTCTTAATCACTGTTATAATAACAGAGGTGAAAACTTGCAGAACGGTAGGTTATTGAACTAATATTATTTTTCATGGTATACATGGGCAAAAAAGAAGAACGTGACAGCAGCTAAAAATTAAGTATAAAAATAATTCAATCAGGAAAAGCTTTAAGCATAAAATGTTCATGGGTGTAGGCTACATGACTTTACAAACATTTGATATTAAATGCATTTCATTCAGTGTCTATTTCAATGTGAAGCAGCTATTTTTCTTCTCACGTACTCTAATCTTTTCACGTAGTCTAATCTTTTCACATAATTAAAGATTCTCTAATCCAACCTGTTACATTTCTTAATTAGGGTAATGAAATTAACATTTGACTTCTACTCAGTCAACAGACAGAAAGCTAAATAATGAAGAACAGATGAAGAGGAGATGGCCATAATACCAAGTATTGGAAGAATACTAAAATCCAACAGTAAAAAAAGAATAACTCTTGCTTTTGTATTTTGTAGGAAATAAAGATGACCAAATAAATTGTGCATGATTTGTGTTTATGTAACCGCTGTGGTGGTGGTTACAGCATATATCTCGGACCACACTTCCATATGGCATCCTTCCATTCCATATTGGTTTAATTTTCGGAAGGTGCGATGATGGGAATATGCGTGTCATCAATGGAAATTCTAATTATTGGGTTACTTCCATAGGTCGCCGCAAGATGTTATCAAGTGAACGTCAGCGAGGCACACCATGGTTACCGCTCTGCATACAGCGGCCTTAATGTGCTCTGAATCCCCGATATAGAAAACTACCAAATAAATATGCATGTGGATATGGCACATAAAAAAGTAACTCCCTACGAATTAATACAGCATCCTCATCTACTGTATAAAAGGACATGCTATTTTTGTCACTTTGACGGTGTTTGGCAGGGGGAGGTGGGGGAAACAAAAAATAATCATGTTTACGTTTGCATTAAGAAGATTTTTCTTACCCCATGGCGGATAATTTTACTTGTTTTAAGTAAAAGGCACTTAAATGCATTTGTTTCCCCCCAGGAAACAAGAATAAAAATATTAGGCTATATAATTTTTTCTTCTATAGAAAATGCATCGTGATTTAATAATTTTTAGATATTTGTACTTGAAATACTCCATAAGAAAAGCATTTTTGCAGCGTAAATGAATGAATGAGGTATTTAGACATCGCTTGCACTTTAAAAAGGGGGAGGAGACCGTAAGAAACTCTGGGTTTACCGAAGAAAACATTCTCCCAACCAGGTTGGCTTCATAGAGTAAATTACCACGGTAACTGACTCTGAGTGTATGTTACCTCTCCTTCAGAAACGGGCTTGACTCACCCTGCTTTCTTGGGTTTGACAAACCTCCCATTCTGAAACGGAAAACCCGGATTTCCTTCATTTCAGGGTTAACATACTGAGTTTTCACTTAACCATCTTTTCTGAAACGGGCCCCTGGTCAAGTCCGTTCATGCCATGCCATGCCAAGTCAAGTCTGTTCCAAGTCAAGTCTGTTTGTATTTTAGATTACACTCTGCTCAATAAACTGCACCTGGGTTCACTACGCTCACCTCCAGTGGAATCATTACACATAATAATAATAATTATTATAATATTATGCATGTTTTATAATTTTATTTATATACTACACATACTTTAAAACTATTCAAAGGGGTTTTAAAGGAGTCTCATGTTACATTTATTTAATCCAAAACACAGTAAAAACTGTAATATTGGCAGTACTACTGCAGTGTCTCATGATCCTTCAGAAATCAGTCTAACATGTGTCCTACCCTAACGTGACGTGCACTGTATGCCATTGAAGGTATATTTTTCCGGGTTAAGCTGAGTTTAGGCAACACACCACGATGCTCTACCCTGATTTTTTTTTGAAACCGGTTTCTAATTTCTGTCATGGCTGAAACCGGAGCATACAAACTAGGCGGGGCGAATGGGCAAAAATTCATATCCTGTATTTTTGGCCAATTGCGATATGCGTCTATATCGCATTTTTTGTAGTTAAAAAAAATCTGTATTTTTTTTTTATAATATATTTCACTTACTGTCCTAATGTTGTCGCACAAACAATACATATAAAGTCTATGAAACAATAAGTGAATGTAACCATGTAAGCCTTTATATTATGTGCAAAAAAAGGGATAAAAATCACATTTCATTGTAACATTGCAATCTAAAAACAAAAATAAGGATTTTAAAATGGACGTTAAATTCACTAAACTAAAAATTAAAATAAATGAGAACAATAGCACAGAGGCTATTTTGATTACCCCATTACAGTCACTTTACAGTCAGTGCTATCATAAAAATAGACTTACTTGAATGTTTAAAATTCTACATGTCATGTTTATTGTCCAACTACAAATATTTCAGCTAAATTTATATTTTAGTCAGAATTATTGTGCTCCCATTTAATTGAGCTCTGTCTGTTTGGCACGCATGCACGCGGCGACGCTCGTTCACTGAAGTCTGAAGTTTAGCGGAGAATCCCAAAGCAAACGCTCATGCACTTCTGACAGCAAAGCTGAAATACGTCCATGGCTTTCTAACATTTACAGACAGAGAATATACCTGTGAAATGTAAGTTATGCATTCAGGAAGACGACACATCTCAAACGCAT
>JADLZN010010453.1:0-13622 GCA_018155175.1 Sinocyclocheilus anophthalmus
GACTAGTTAAGTTATATGCCTGGAGTTCAGAAGTTTCAAAAGACAGAGTGTGAGTGTGTAATAAACTACACACTTACACAAAATTGTTTATTGAAAAACTTTTTAGCGATGATGCATATTAAGATTATACACTACATCAGTGAAACCATTCATTCAAAACAAATAACCATTGAATAACAAGGTTTTTAGCATCTTTTTAGTTTCATATACATTTTTTTTAGTTTTTTTAGAAATTCTGTATGTCACAGTTTCCGTCTCTTTCTCTTGTTCTGTCACTCTCTGTTTATTTCTGTATTCAGTAATGAGCATGCTCAGTGACTGGGATACAAGGGCCCGCGACAGATGTGCTCAGTAAAAGACTAATTGAAACACACAAAGCAACAATCAAGCAGACTAGCATATTTGCCCCCTTATAAGAGACCATAGATTATACAGATACACACACACACACACACACACGCCCCCCACCGACAATCATCAAGGCAAGCCATTAACCAAATCACAGAAAGTGAAAACACGCGTGGTTTATTCACTAACTGAAAGCACATAACTAATGCTATCCCAAGATGCAATTTCCAGTTTTAATAATACTCAAAGGAGCCAATGGCCCCAGCACCACACACTAATACACATGAGCCAAGCACACACACAACACGCTTTACACACACATCCAGATGTCGAGCAGATAAAAATCCCCTTGCATGTTGACATTTAGCAGAAGTATACACAATGCTCATAATGGACATAGCTAAGCAGAAAAGAGACCAGTTCCCACAGTGAGAAGTTGTACCAGTAGGTCTCCAGCTACAAACACCACTGAGTAAACCCTTCACCATTTAATTTCGAAAACAATCAACAAGCTGATAGCTCCTTTTTAGGCACGCTTTTCAAATTTTCAATCTGCTGTATTCGTTTTCAATAGGTTCTGCAGGACTCCAATTATGGGCATGAATAATACAATCCACTAATTAAAAACTGTATGTTCAATATGCAAATCTAATAATGATACTGAGCTATAGCAATACCATTGGAGTCCAAAGACACAGTATAAATTCTTAGAAATGTAGATACGGCTACCCAAGGCAGAATCACGTCCAAGTGGTGCCTTCAAATATGAATGTGTGCGCAGATGTACATGGATGCCGTTTTTTAGCAACATGGATGGCATGTTACTTTATCCACAATGAATGCAATAAGGACCACGGTGTTCTCCATCTTGTAGTCATGTTAGTGCACAAGAGAAATGTATACGTCACACAGAGTCGCAATCTCTTAAAAAGATGAAAGAGGGAGGCTAGATATTGAACATCCTCGGTCCAACGGCACAGTGATGGATTATCTTAAAGGATATGGTCACCGCTAAACATATACGACTTTTAATCATCATTACTCCACCTTTTTTGTCAATATGGACAAAAACACTGAGTACATTTACTTCAACATAGCTTCTTTTATGTTCCACAAAAGAATAAAGTAATACAGGAATGTCAATTTTGGGTGAACTGTCACTTTAATTAAATGTTCTGTTGTTCTGATATACTGTAAAGTGGGAACTTCTATCAAAGCTTCTCGAATGTTATCACTCTGCAGCAAACGAGCACAGAGAGAGCAGATACAAGATTGTGCTACGGCTTTGCTCAGCCGAACAAAGACAAAACCCCAGCAAAGTCTCTCCGTCTTTTCACTTTCATCCCTGTTTTGTTTGGTGTTTGGAATTTAAATGTCAAAAATCCACACTTTTTTCCTGTTCTGATCGAGCTTGTGTCGTTGTGTTTGACAAACACCCCTGTGTTCATGGATCTGATGAATATAAAAGTCTTCTAGTCTTATTTATTTATTTAATTGTTTTGAATGGCAGAGATAAAGAAGCAAAGAGATGGAGCTTGTCATTTTAACAGACTATTTCAGATCTCCCACCGGAACCTCGTTTCCCTGAGATAGTAAAACCTAGTTTGCGTCATCCTTGACTCTTATGAGGACACTCCTGTTTAACTCTGATACTGCGCCTAGATATATTGATTCACAAGTTCGTGTAGCTGCTGTCTCACGAACTAATAGCGGTTACATTAGTAAGGGTTTCCATTCGAATGGTCTCTCCCCTTGTGTCGTCATTCTGACGCTATGGTAACGCACCACACCGCCAGTGACTATAACAAGGGTAGACACGCTGCCGCTCTGACGAGCCCATCCCTGGAGTACGCTCTTACGGGACTCCTTTAAGCATGAGCCATAATGAAACCCCAAGTTACTGAGACAAACAAAAAAAAAAACACAAATACATAACATAACCTTCTCCACTTATAAGTGGATTAGGTAGAATTAAGCAGACAAAATATGTGTCTGCAGGGCAGGGACGTCCAAGTCATAATACCTGGTGAAGGCTATAGGCTATAGCATCCACTATCCAGCGAGATAGTCTCTGCTTCGTAACCGGCAGCCCTTTAGAGCAGCGTCCAAAGCACACAAAGAGCTGCTCTGAGTGCCTAAGCAGGCCAAACCGCTGAACATACACTCTAAAAGCCCGAACTGGGCAGAGTGGATTGGGACCCTACTCACCATCTGCATCTAAAAGGAGTGGAGAGCACTTTCGGCACATAGCCGTGTCTTGGTTTGAGGATGACTCTGCAGTCATTAGGCCCAAACTCAAGACAGGAATCACTGACTGACAGTGCTTGCAGGTCACCCACTCGCTTGACCGACACTAGAGCCAAAAGGAGGGCAGTCTTAAGTGACAGGGGCCTCAAGTCGACCGACTGGAGTGGCTCAAAGGGAGGGCCCCATAGGGCCCTGAGGACTATAGATAAGTCCCAAGTCGGCACAGTATGAGGACGAGGCGGATTCAATCTTCGAGCTCCCCTCAGAAACTTAACGTCTAAGTTGTTTCTGCCGACTCATTGGCCAGCCACGAGAGAATGATTCACTGCGATGGCTGCCACATACATTTTAAGCGTGGAAAGGGTGCGCCCCTTATCCAATAGCTCTTGTAGAAAGGTTAGCACGTGGGACACGTCACAGGAGGATGGGTCCTCGCTCAGTGCTGGACACCAGTCAGAGAAGACTGACCCTTTAGGGCACAGAGACTCTATGTCGACAGAGCACCTAGCCTCCAATGGTGTTAGTTATTACACTCGCAGGGACTAGCAAAAAGACTCTATCAATGGCCAAACATGACTTTCCAAACTCTGGCCGTGATGCCAACAATCCTGCCCTTCGTTTGACTAAAACAACAGGATCCACCCATCATTGTTATCGACCCAAAGGGACATTCTGAATAGCAGCTGAATCCAACTGCCGATAATAATACCACATTGATTCCATCCAGATAATAGACCAACCCTGAGGACTGAGCATCTGACCATATCACTGACCCGTCTGATGACCTAGAAAGAGGACGTAGGACCAACCTGTGAGGGGCGTGCCAACAACAGACCTTGGTGTTTAAGAAAGGCTACACACCGTTGTTGTCAGAGCGGACCCGGACGTGTGCAGGAACGGTTTTTATGGCAGAAAACCTGGGAAAGAGTTCAGTCCCATGGATGCCTGAGGTACAACGGGCAAGAGGTTTTCAAGTGTCACCTGGGAATCTAGATCTAATGTTGAAGGTTACCCTGAATGAAAACGTCCAGGCACCAAAGTGTGGCCACAAGAACACAATTCAATGCCAAGTCAGCTTTACAAAATGCATGTGTCTACATTACAACATACAGAAGTGACTATGTACCAAGTAAATCTATCATTTCACAAATCCAACTGTTATAAAATCATCACATTGATCATACAGTAGCTACATGACATCATTTGGCAAAGTCTCTTAAAGTGTTACATTACAGTGTATCAAAATTTCAATATAGAGCAATTTTGGCAGTTTGGGTCAGTTCGATTCACTGGCATCATCTGGATGAATCCTTATGCAGTCCGCATCACTCTTCACAGGTGTTGGGTCATCTGAAGTTTTTCTATGAGGCTGGATCCACGCTGGAGCTGATGTAATCTCTAGATACCTCGAGATGGGCATCCCGGGGTAGGAACAGAAAGGCAGTGGAAAAGAATTAGCGTAGCTGCTGTTCATAACGTTTCACGCAAAGAAAATATGTTTGCAACACACTTATCTGATCTAAATGGGAACAAGGGTGTGATTGAGATTCATTATGCAAATTCTTGGCTGAAGAGATGTGTCTTTAATTTAGATTTAGACAGAGAGAGTGTGTTTGAGCCTCGGACATTATCAGGAAGACTATTCCATAGTTTAGGAGCCAGATGAGAACATTATCTCCCTCCTTTAGTGGACTTAGATACCCTAGGTATTACTAAAAGTCCAGAGTTTTGTGACAAAGAGCGGATGAATTGTAAAGGCAATAAAAAGATCAGTTAAACATAATAGCAGTAGCTAAACCATTTAGTGCCTTTTGTCAGTAGCAATATTTGCAATCATACGGAACTTAATAGTAACCATTGTAGAGATTATAAAATTTGGGTGCATTATGATCTATTTTTTGACTTGGTAAGAAATCATACACGCTTTTGGACTAACATGCAGCTTGTTTTTGAAGGTGCAGACAATCACATAGTGTAATTACAGTAATCTAGTCAAGACGTAGCATGGAGGCATGAACTAGCTTGATCTTTCTGTCAGCAAACAGAATCAAAATGTCTGTAGCTTAGCAATGTTTCATGAGGTGAAGAAGCTGTTTTTTGTAACATGAAATAGATTTTTTGAAAGATAAGTTCTGTGTCTACTATACACCCAGTCTTTAACGGCAGATGAATGAATCCACGTACATCACAGTCATACAGTTGCAAATTGTATTCTAAGAGTTATGTTGTCAGTTTGTGACTGGTCAACCTAACGTACTACCACTGCAGTCTAGTCTGATTTAATAAGAACACGTATGCCTTGCATGCAACCACACAAATATTACTGATATTAACTTGGTTTTCATAAGTATAATTAGACAAAATGTGTAAAATATCATGCCTAAGTACGAATCTAAACCACTTACTGCCTGTCTTTGATCCAGTGTAATTTTGTAGTCTGCCTAAAGAGTATGTCCATGGTCTATATAGTCAAACGCAGCAACTAAGATCAAGTAAACATAGTATTGAGGAACAACATTACTTGCTAAAAATACGCAAGCTAGTCATTATGAAATTTTGTAAATATGTAAGAGGCCCATGAATCTGACTTAAAAGCAAGTGCTTCAAGTGATTCCCAGGCCAAAATACTCTCCCACCATGGACCAAGATCAACGGCACAGGGTCTGATGCCTTTAGGAGCTGCTCACAGCGCGGAACCTATGGCTCTGCACGCTACTCACAAGTCCCACTCCACGTGCCATAGAGTCTGCTAGGGTCCGCAAGTGATTAAAATTCGTCAGCGGAGGGTGTCGCAGAGAGCACAGAGCGGACATCCCGATGACCTCCCATTTTTTGTGACCAAAACGACAAGTACAGACCCAGAACAGTAGGCTACAAAGCCCCCCAAGCCGCTGCACATGCGCTGGAAACACACACACCACTTTCTTGCTCTCCGCCTTTTCTTCTTTAATGACATAATAGCTAAGTAACAAACAACGCAGACAAAGCAGCTCTTCCTCACTGCATTGACGTCGCCATGTTTACTAGATTTGTTTATTGTTCAAGCCGATCTACTGCGCATGTGTGGAATATGTCCACCGAGCAGACCACCAGCATACACTTTTAGTAGTATAAATACAAGTAGTCCGCGTCCGTGCTGTCCGCAGCTGTCCGTGTACGTGTCCAAACTGGAGTATAACAGAGGCTTAACACAGGATTTAGGCAGCGCTGAGAACTGCTCTCTCCTGAAGAGGATGAAAAACCCCGCGCTCTGACTGTAACTCAACAGCTGGGTTGTTTCGTTGGAGGGAGGGGAAGTACATGACTGTAGCAATATTATAGAAATAATATCTCAAATAAAATAACTTTGTTTGAATATATTTCAAAACATTATTTATTCCTAAAATGGCAAACGCTGAATTTTCAGACCAAAAAGAAATAGAAGTTAACGCCAGTCTTCAGGTCACATGATCCTTCAGAAATAATTTCAATATGCTGAAATTGGTGCTCAAAAAACTTTAGTATTGTCAATGTTGACATGCGGTTGACAACAAGTGACTTTTTGTAGTAGCTTCTTTTTTAAAGATTGTTTGATGAACAGAATACTCAATAAAACAGCATTTATTTGAAATATAAATCTTTTGTACATAAAAGTACATGTCCTTCACTGTCACATTTTTATCAAATAATTACTATTTCCTGCTAAATAACGCATTACGTCTTTCAACAATTCTTACTTGGCCTAAGCATTTGTAGGCTCAGTAATAATCTAGTTCTAATCTATGTGTTAATGTCATTTTCTGTAGTAATGTTCGTATAAGCTTTTAATTTAGCAAAGCAGATGATCCGTCATCATTCAATGACAAAAAGTTATATCATGCAGATGCATTTCGAATCACGTTCCCAGGACCAGGTTGTACTAGCCTACAGTGACCAGCTGGAGGAGTGGTAGACATTTATTTTGGCATCTCTGTTTGTCTGGCGATGGGTCTTGCTACATGAATGAATGAAGTGTCAGTGTTTAGGACCAGGGGGAAGGGTTTGTGTGTGAGCGTCCGCCGCAGCCCTGCCCAGCCTATTTTTTTCTCCTGACGTCCTTCCTTGATGCCAGTGTCACACGCCGCTGGGGATGAACGTTTTACAGCCACTGGACAGTTTTTATGTTTGGGAGCATTGACATACCCTGCCTCTTCGAAAAGGATATTGTTCACTGGTCTTTGTTGGGACGGGAGTGTGCTCGAGATACGCTTAATAGTTTGGATTTCGTATTGTACCCGCTGTTGTTTATTTATTAATATATTGTTTTCCTGCAACTGTACACAGATGACTCTTTGAAGGGGACACTGCGTCCGTGGGAGTGGTTTATTTTCGCTGGACAACCCAGGCTCATTGAAAGAATGAGTCTGTTTCCCCCGGTTTGATGCTGCGGTAGTTCATTTTTTTCTTCTGTTCTGCTTTTGTTTTCTTTCTGTCTGTCTCGTGATCGTTGACGGCTGATCCTTGAGGATTCAACATACATTTCTGCGAACCAGACTCTGTATATGGACATGTTATGAGAACAGTTGAGTGAGACGTTTTCGTCTAGCTAAGGACAAAATGATCTATTGTTCCGGCTAGCCAAACTACCACAGACATGAGCATCATATAGCTTTTTTTATATATCTTTGTTCTCATCCCACATCCAGTAAACTTGACCGAAAATGAGGATTGTTTAAGGAAAACGCTATACTGGTGGTCGGAGAGGGCAGCGATACCCTCGCGATACTGGCTCGGCTGCTGACTGTTTCTCCTGCCTGTGCTGATCAATTAGCAACTGTACACGGACCGCTGAAATAAACGCAGGGTTGCTGTAGGCTGAAGCTCCAGGGACGATGTCCTCACGCCCAGCGCTGCAGCCGGGGAACGAAAGGAATGTAGACCACGTAAGTGGAACGCTTTTACGTCATTTAATTCCACTTGACGAGCAGTTGATTTGAACTTTTGTCGTCAAAAGCAGTGATGGGAAGTGAGGCTTGCGAGTCGGTTCTTTCGAAATCTTCGTTTCGAAGAAATGGTTCAAAATAGCAGATTCAGCGTCTCCTTTACGTCATCACGTACTTATTAAGACATCATAGGACGACATTTTCTGTGTTTATAGTTTTTATGCTGTTTGCTGTTTGTTACGTGTGTTTTAATTATTATTATTGATATTAAGGGTGGTTATTGTAATTTCACGTGTCCTAGTACAGTTTGTTGCAGCCACTATTCTGCTTATAAAAAGTCTTTGAAAACGATATAGGCCTAAAATTTGTATTGACGTAAAACAATATCGTAAAACAAATCGTTTGGCTGAAAAAAAAAACTGATTCTGAACTTGTGTGTTGATAAAACTGCAGTCAGACATACTCAAAGTATGTAATATTTTCATTTGTGACATTTCTTTGATTAGATATTAAAGTATCTATTGGCAAATTAATTGATTCAATCCAAATGCTCTTATCAGTTCAGTAGGTTGTCGGTTCATTATGAATCGGACATAGCTCAAAGACCGATTCAGTCGAATTCTTGAAAGAACCATGCGAAGCGATTTTGCGATTCATTGAAAAGTTTCGAGTCTAAAGAACGATTCGTTAATAGCTAATCAGGAGCATTGACATGTAGCCAGAAGTGGTGGAGTTTTATGGATCTGTTGTTGTCAGTATCTAAAAATGTGTCTCAATTAATTCAAGAATTAAAGAGTATGTTTCTATGGCTGTCTTTGTTGTCGTTTAACTCATGGAGTAAGGAACTCTTTTAAAGACTATCTATAGAATTTAATTTGTGGATGATTCGTTTGCAGGCATGTCCCCGTGCAAAATGTTCTTGTAAACCTCAGGCCTACGTGAAGTAAACCTACTACTTTTCATGGTCAGTATCGTGTGAATTCAGCTTCTAAGGCCAAGCTATGTGTTGTATTCATAGACAGGGCCATAAGCATCCATATTGAGATTAGTGGTTGATCAATATAGGCATTTAATGACTTTTTACTGTTGTCCTCCCCCAATCTGAGATGTTTGGTTACACCATTGTGCATATGCCAAACTGCAATATCATTTATTACATTTTTGTAGTATTCAGTGGCATATTTATGCTTCCCTTTTGTTGTTGACTTTGTTAATGATGTACACGTGTAAGTAAACAGATGCCAGAGAGCTTGTTATAACATTTTGAACACAGTGTAAAGTATATCAAAACAATACAAAATATGTTTGCAAGGAAGCAAGGCTTGGCCTTATTTTTGCACACACAGTTAATAAAATTGATATTGGGATTTCTTCTACTTGCAAATTTGTATGTTAGTGTATCTTACTAAAGGCCTATTCATGTTTGCGGAATTTACTTCAATAGTATTAATAGTAAAATGCAGGGGATGCATAAAAGAGTTATGGTTCATATCATTTTTCGCTTTTTTTACCCTCATGGTGTTTTCCAAACCTGTTTGATGTTATTTTTTTATACTGATTGTTCTTTTCCATTAAAAACCAATGGATGTGGACTAGAGGGTTCAAACGTAAAATATTACCAAAATATAAGTAGTGTAAATAACTGTATTGTATTCTTCTTTATTAATTGTATTGCTTTATGATGAACAGACAGAAATTTAGGTAGAAAGGCAAATAGTTTTGGAAGTGAGCCAGTGATGGCAGAATTTAAATTTTTTTGGTTAAACTGTCCCTTTAAGATAGAAATGCCCTTCAAAATGCCAAGAATCAAACTTGATTGAGGGCCATGGGCCAAAAGTAAAAATCCAAGTTCGGTCATCACGAGCCAACTTTGGCCCACAGGCACTGGTTTGGGCTTCTCAGCTTTAAAGGGGTCATATGATGCTATTAAAATTGAGCCATTATTTTGTGTATTTTGGTTGTAAATGAAGGTGTTATGCACTTGGTGTAAAGGTAAAATAAATACACATGTATTTCCACATTACGTTTATCATTTTACTGTTTCTCCTGCTATGCTCACCTTTCTTCTGAAACGCTGTGGTGATGTTTTACAAGCTATCGTTCTAAAAAAAAAAAGCGATCTTTCTTTTTTGTGTTTTTTTTGTGCAGTGTGATTTGGGCCAGCATTCCAGTTTTGTCTGTTGTTTGGGATGGTTGGCCGAATACCTCAGCGTGTGACGGAAATGTTACGCCCCTCACCATATTGTTGATGTATGCCCTGTCAGGCCGTGTTTGGTGCGATGATTCATAGAATAACCTTATGAATATTCCAGAGATATCGATGCATTCGTTTTTTGCTTATACAGTGGGGACATAATTATTGATATTAAGGAAGTATATGTCTTTTATGCGTTGCGTGGCTAGCGCGTTACGTAGTAAACTAAATCATGTCTGCATTTTTTGGATCAGTGTAGTAAATTATCATTAAACCACAAGCCCTATTCACTTACATTGCCCTAAATAAAATAACTCGCTTTTAAGATATAAAAGATAAAAAACTCTTTGAGTATATATAAAAAACTTACTTTACATGTGGTTTTTCTTTGATCAGATACAGTCCAAGCAGTGTAGTCTACGCTACAGGATCTAGGAAACGGGTTTTTCCTTCCATAATTATATGTGCTGACAACCACCGAATATTTGGGTTGAAGTTGTTTTGTTGCTGGACACAGGTTGTTATAAATACAACTTAACCTATGATTTCTAGTCGTGTCCATTTTTGGTAGGCCAAACAAAGTAGTTTCGCTTTTCTTAGCAAAATGTAATCATAACAGGCTTCACGACATTGGTTATAGCTAGTTCAAAATAATTATGACAGCTTTGAGATAAAAGTTATGCCTTCTTGCTTTGTTTTTTTTCTTGTGATACATTTGTTTTGTGGGCGGCGTATGCAAATCTTCCACATAGTGATTGTAGCTATGGGGTTTTTGTTTGGGGGGTTTAGACACGAGCCGTTTTATGTCGTCGGTGTGGTATGACTCTTAACTTTTATGAAAGATATCTCTGGATATTTTGTATTTGACTTTAGTCTTTGTCCACGTCAGGCTTCGTTGATGACCAGAGCTTGTTGTAATCACCTCCGAAAAAGAGAAAGGAAAATTTTTAAATTGCATCATATGACCCCTTTACGTCAGGCAAGATATGAAGCTGGACATTTTTATGGCAAGATTGTGCAAGATAATTTTTAGTAGACTGTTGCAAATATGGGTCTCACACATAATGTAATTAACAGTTAAAGGGTTAGTTCACCCAAAAAAAAAAATTAGACCATAATATTACTCCTAGGTTTATTGATCTTGTCTCAGACGAATCCAGCGGAGTTTATATGTAATAAAATTGTCTTTGATCTTGTAATATGTCGTTAATGGTCAGTACAGCAGGTGTTGTTAATTTTTTATGGTTTTCATCAGTCCAAAAAGAAGTGTGAATTAAAAGCGCCATCATTAAAAAGTGTTATTTCATACGGCTTTTTTATTGGGGCGTGAAAATTTCCAAAGGTCTGCCTTTGTTGCCGTGTAATCGATGCATTTTTGTAAAAGGAAATCTGATTGCCATATTCAAAAACCGTAATTAATTTCACTTTAATGTATGTTTGCTTGTCCAACGATGTTGTACATCGTTGAGCCAGATCCGGCGCGGATGCTTGAATTTGAGGTCGGCGTTTGGCGTTCATTGCTCGTTGTGTGTTTATCGTGATTTGAAAACCAACGTTTGTTAAACAGGAGCGAATGGAAAGCATAAGTTACAGTAACTTTAGTCAATATGGAAATCTCTCAGTTCGCCTCTGGGCTATATCGAATTTTCCTCTGACATTCTCATTTTCAAATCCTACGTTTGTACTTTAATTAGGTGACCGTGTTTTGTTTTGTAATCTCCCCCCTGAGCTTTTACCGCAGTCGTCAATCTTTCTTGAGCGGGCGCTATGCGCTTTAAAGCTGACCTCATACGTCATCCTGTCTCCGGAGAAGGTATGCTTAAGTTTTACATACATGTGTGTGCGCAAGCTGATTTTTCAATGATTATTTACGTTTTTTATAAATATGGTGCGTTTTCTTACTAAAAACGCATCCGATGCGTACAGGAGACTTTTGTTCTTACCCACTGAGGATGCATTGTTGAGACACTTTTATTGTTTTTGTTATTGGTATGGTTGCATCTTTTTTATTTTCCCACTTCTTTTGGATTGCGTTTGTAATCAATGCATAACTACGATGAATGCCATTAATACAGCTTTTGATAAGATCACAAAGGACAATTTTAGATATAATCATTCGATTTGGATTTATCGAAAGATATGATTAAGTCATACACCACTCCATAGGGATGCTTCTTGAGGGTGATAATTTATGGGATAATGTTATAGTATTTTTGGATCTGGGTGGTGGATATCGTGATTAATACTTTTTGATATGATTGGGCTGTTCTTCTGATTTCACTTTCAAAATCACTACTTTGTCTACATTAGCATGTGAATGTGTTTGTATTTTCATTCGTTCATCGTTTTTTTTTTTTTTTATTTATCTTGAAATTTTAGGTAGAAAAATGTGGAGGGGAATGGGGGGGTGGAAAAAGGCTCCTTGTTCGTTGTTTTTGTTTTTTTTCCGAAAAGGAAATACAACGAGAATTCAGCGTTAAATTTTGCGTTTTTTTTAGTTCTTTGGTTGGATTCAATTGATCATTAAACAGCCTTGCATATTCAGTATGTTTCTCCCTGTGGGAGGGAATTAATACGCACCTTTTTTTCTGCTATTTTTGGGTTCATGGTACGTATTTTATATCAAACCGGCTTGCCTTCAGTCTTCTGCAGTTATTTCCACTTAACTTTATGCATGAAATAATATCCGCTCACTGCTGCATTTTGTTGACGGATAATAACTCTCCATTTTTTATTTGCAACACTATTGTTATATTCTTTTTTCCAGTTGTCATACATAATACAGGTTAATGGTGTAATACCTCACAAAACATAACTCATACCGTGGCAGAGTCTAAGACATGGGGCTTTCTTCTGTAAGACAGCGGTTCTTAAAGTGATAGGGGTTGGTCTTAGAGAAATAATTGCTTATTAGCCTAATATGTATTTCCAGATGTAAGTCGCTTTTTTATCATGAAACAGAGGCCTACGTTGATGTATTCAATGTGACTATATGATTGCATTTAATTAAAATATCTAAATGAAGGCTTTTAAAAGAACGAGTATCCCTTGTGGGTGATGTTTGTGGCGCGCAGAAAGCTGCTAAAAGGCGACGAGACGCGGCTATAAAGCAGCGCATTCTTGTTGTTCTCTTTATTTTTCAAATGCTTTATGGGACTCTTTTGGTAGTTATTTGAACGTAAAAGTTACACAAGTTAAAAATATAAGTTTAACCATTATGGATAAGGTACAGTGTATTAAGTTATTTCCCCTTGATGGGGGAAAATAATCCAAGTGAACGTCAATCAGTACTTAATATTAATGTAAACTGCTTTAAATATGCTGCTTATTTCCTGTGCTCTTCAATACTGGTCTGCACTTGAATGTAGTGTGTCTGCTTATTTAGTTTATTTAACCCATTGCAATTTATTGGAACTGTGGGAACTAGAGTGACTACTCACCGTAATGTTGTTCTAAAGGCTTATTACTAAATAACACAAAAATGTCCTGCTCGCAATTGCCAATTTAATGGCTGAGAATGGTGACTATTAGAAAAAGCGGATGATATCTGGTAGTTAACATAATCCTATGCATATTGGCGTATATCAAAGCTTCTGGAAGGTATACTGAGGGTTTTGGTGAGAAACAAACCGAAATGGCAAGTTATTTTATTTTATGAAAATCTTGCGTTGCAGTGCGAGTGCGCAGCAGCTCACGCCGCGCACAAGTGCTTATCTTTTTGAGATATCATATCAATTATATTCAATTTTAATAAAAAAAGACTACATTGTATAACTCTAACAGTAGGCTATATTTATTATCTGTTGTTCTCCGGTTGTCAGTCGGAATGACAGTTCTTGCGTGAACATAGGTCAACCCAATCCAATTTATTATTCTTTCCTTTTTGTCTTGGTGTTTAAAATATTTATTTTGAAACAAATTAATTAATGAAT
>JADLZN010010453.1:17035-100772 GCA_018155175.1 Sinocyclocheilus anophthalmus
TTCCTTCTGAAGGATCCCAGCATTTGAAGAGAGTGGTGGAAGTTTTCAACAAGGTCTCTCATTGTTTTAGTCTGATTGTAACATTTTTATGTTTTCTTAACCCGTCCCAATTTTAATACAGAATTTGCAAACAAGTTTCTATTGAAGATGTGGCAACACAAACTATAGCACACAGTAGTGATGGGAAGTTCGGATCATTTTAACGACTCTGACCTTTGAGTCTCGTTCAGCAAAATGAACAAATCTTTGTTCGAGTCATTTCGTTCATTTTAGCAAAATATAATAAAAATGTACGTGTTAGTCTACTACTTACGCAAAGTTGATCACATCTACAACAATACAAACACTGCTCTAAGAAACAGAAAAGATTAATTCATTTTAAACTTACCTGGGTCTTCAGTCCATGATTAGCTCACCTCACCTCACCTCTTATCTGACAAGTCATCGGGTTTGGGCTTATGGGGCTGTCACGTGATGAACGAACGACTCTGGAAAACCCGAAGACTCGAGAGATGAACTAATAAATTATTTTTCCGGCTCAGACTGCATTGGTTAAATTTTTGGGGCTGTCACGTGATGAATGAACGACTCGGAAAAACACGAAGGAATCGAAACAGGTGAACTACTTGACTAATTCCAGTACAGAACCTATAGGATGTTGCGCATGCGCGACTGAACGAATCACTCCCTGAGACGACTCGTTCTTCCGAGTCACATTAAAGAATCGTTCAAAACTAACGAATCGTTCAAGAACAACCCAACACTACCACAGAGTAACAGCTTGCATGTGTGAGCACTGTGTCTTCACACACATACAAAGTCTCAAGGCACAGCAGCAACAAATAGCTTTTTTAATTCTAAGGGTCAGAGAGGGGGTGGAAATGGTTGTTAAAGTTTGTCAAATAAAATTATTAAAATGTATATTCTAACCCCTTCAAGAGAAACAGAAACACAGTATCACCCTCAGTCTAAATGATAGTTGTGACTGGACATTATGCCTCCACTTTCGGCCAAAAGAAATTCACTAAGAGGATTGTTTTTTATTGTTCCTTGGTAAAGCAGGAAAGCTGATCCAATGTGGAGGTCAGATAGGCAAGGGAACCACAAGCTTAGTGGCTTGTTTCTGAGGAACTTGTGAAACCTAGGCCTAGACACTCATGTTCTGAATAAAAGAGGTTATTGTGTCTGTTGTATATGAGGAAAGCAATGAAGTTGAAGGGGTGTCTTTTACAAAGAGAAAACCTATGGCATGTCTTGTTCATAGTGGTACTAGTTTGTTGTGGTAACATTAGTGATGTTAGGTGCTGTCTACGAGTCAGTGTAAATTTACACATTTTGTTGTCTTAAGGAAATTATCTTTTAGTTTGTCCGGCCACTATAGGTAAACATGTTTATCTAACCTTTAACTCTTGAGCATGTTTTTTGAATCAAGAGGGGGGGTGTTTAGACCATGAGCGACAATCACACAATCAGCATGTTTTTGTGCTTGTCATTGTGGAAGTATTGCACCACCCCCTGTTTCGTTACCACAACGATTGTTGCTCTTGACAACTGATATTGATGTTGTGTATTTGGCTAATGTGTGTGCGTGCGCATGAGGGGGTTATGTTACTAGTTGGTGGGGATGGGGTTTGCAGAGTGCAGTTAGCAGATGGGCCTCTGCTGGGGCTTTTTTGTTTGGCCCTCTCATCTGATGCCAAGGTGAGACTTTTGCTCTGTAGTCATGAGGATCGCTGTCTGTCTGTGACACGTCACTTGCGTTCGCTAAAGTTGGCCTGAGCTGAACTATTCTGTTCGTAAATGCATGTTATGAACTTAGTGTGAACAATTAATCCCCCCCCCCCCCCCCCCCCCCCCCCCTTCATTTCTTTGAATCTCCAGTTGAAACGACAGATATCTGTGGGATTTTTAAATTTAATTTCATTATAATTTTTTCTTTGATATATTCTATTGATTTGATTTTCACTTTCCGTAAACAGTTCCATAGCTCCCTAGCATTTCTGGACCCCGTTAGAAACCCCTCGATCTATTATGTTGTAAAAAATACACTAAAAATATTATTTGGAAAAATAATTCGTTTTGTTACATTTGGGATGGAACGATCACTCAACCTCACGATTCGTTCAAATTTTTTTTTTTAACAAATGCGATTTAAGACCAATTATAAATTAAACTTGACCTTTTATTATTGCTTGACAAAATGCTGCCATGTTTCTTTGTGAGATTGAAATATAACACTATAATAATATGCGAATACAGAACTTGTATAATATTGCTCTTTTGTTGGTTTTGATTGGTTCTTGCCCCACGGACCAAGCCCCACGGTTCGGCACGCATGTGATCCGCGGTTTAATTGCAAAATTTAACCATAGAGTATAAATTTATCATTTGTTCGTATTTACACAAGCAAGCAAATTTTATATAATTCCAGAGAGAAAAGGCAAAAGGGAACTCAATTCGTTACTCGCACGCTGTTCTCTACGCGCACAGCCGCACACACGCGTTTCAGACGGCGCGCGAACACCGAACTGAATCCTCTTCTGAATCCTCTGAACAGACACATACACATAAAATTGACAAAATACCCATCTCGACAATCATTCAGGTAAACGCAGTCCATTATATCTCAAGTGAATGAAATCGGATGTGAAGTGTATCATTATATCGGATCCGTGCATCAGGTCTTAAATGGACAGCGGCCTATAAATACTGCTGCTGTCATTAATGATCAAACAACAACAAAACAGCTGTGATAAAAATCTATTTAATTTATACAGTGAACACTATGCAGTGTTATTTTCCCTAATTATTACATTTCTGTATTTGAATACTACCAACCTTATTTTATTTGTAACATATTCTGTTGTATTTATCTATGCGTGTAATTTGTGTATTTGTTCTTATTTTTACTGGCTGTTCTCGTCTCTTTAATCATGTTTCAACTTTCTTAGTTAATCTAGTAGTATTTGCTGTGGTATCAAAAAAGTACTTCGCTTTAAGTAGTAAATGGAAAGCAAGTTAAATTGAAACATTTTTCTTTTCTTGCTGATCCGAAAAATGATCAGATCCGTGGGTCAAAAACCGTAACGTGATCCGAACCGTGAGGTTGTAATCCGTTAAACACTAATTGCTTCTATTGTCTCATTTGATAAGTCGCAAAAATTTAGATATAATGTTAATGTAAATAACAAAACTAATTTGAAAATTTAAAACAAGCCCCAAATCAAATAAATAAGTAACACAAATAAAAGAAATCTCTTCATATAAACAAAATAAGGCTTTGTCTGTGCTTTTTCCATTTAAAATGAGAGGCAACCACTGCATTTTAATCATGATCCAAACAAAGATGCTGCATACATGCAACATGAGCAGTTTTTAATCAAATTTATCTAAAATATAAATAAAAATATCTGCATGAAAGCTGAGCTGAACGAGACGCAGATGCACTCTTTGCCAGCAGGTGGCGCTTAAAGCGTTTTCTGGTTTCTGCTGTAAACCAAGCAGCGCTGCACTTATGAAATTTAATATGCATTATACAGAGGCAAGATGAAAAAAAAAAATACCATCTAAACTTTTCTAAAGACCGTAAGTTCCCCTCAGACATGCATTCATATAAACTCCTACACCTAAATGAATCGCGATTTGTTTAGCATCTCAACCGATTTGAATCGTCACATATTTGAATCGATTTTCAACCGGCTCGCGGTTACATCCCTAGTTACATTGTATTACTTTTTTCCCCCCGTCGTATCATAGTATTGCTATAGTACTTCATTCATTCAGTCATTTATGTACTCTATTTGAATTTTTATTTATATACATTTTTTATTACATTTATTTATTGTTTTTTCTTACACTTTTTCTGCACTTGTGCTTTTTTCCCTTGTGGCCATCTAGTTTGAAATACCCTTATTTAGTCTTAAAAGCTCATGTTCATCTGCCTCTATTTTTAAGTGAAACACCCACAAAATCTAATCAACAGCCGATGCATAGAACCAAGTCCCCACCCTACGTTATTTTCTTTTACCATAACCTGTTACTCTAGGATGTACGTCACAATACAGAAAACAACATATGCTGCAACTTCTGTTTCATTAAGAATTTATTTATTCCTTAAATTGTCTGTTTTATGTCCAGAAACCCCAGGGACAGCGGCTCTGGTTCAGACAACGACGAAGGCCACAGGAAACGCATTGCTTCCGACAGCGATTCCAATGAGGAGCGTAACCAATCAGGCAGTGAGGCCGGCAGCCCCCAACGCTCTGGAAACTCAGACGAGGATGAGTCTGGCAGCGAACGCCCGGTGAAGCGGAGGAGACCACAACAGCAGTCCGACTCGGAGCAGTCAGACAACGAGAGCAAGAAGAGCCGCTCTGAAGGGTCTGAGGATGAGTCTCAGGCCAGATCTCCAGCCGCCGCTTCAGATCGAGGCTCAGAGAACGAAGGCTCTCCGCAGAGGTCTGATAACGACTCTGAGCCGGAGGGGTCCAACAATGAAGCCTCCAACAGAGGATCTGATGATGACAGTGACTGAGTTGCTGACCGTTCGGTCGGTTGAGGGGGGAAAAAAGCCTTTGTTGTTGTAATGTAATGTTCAGATCATAGTGCGTAGTTAAGTGTCTTCCTGGATAATGTTTCTCGGATTTTACACAATGTCTTTGCTTTTATTTTTCAAAAATGAGAATGGTGTTTTCTGTTCAGTCTTTTGAGTAAGAAATGTTCAAAACCTCTTTAGCAGGCATTACAGCATATAATGTGCTCCGTAGTCTAAAGGGACAATCACACGCTGTGATTCAGAGTTGGTGTACAATATGAAATACCTTTTGAGTAAAAAAATATTTTGAAACATTTTTCTAATTTGTATTGTATCCTGGTTAGTGATGTGTTCGAATAATATGATATATAATATATACACACACACACACATACGCACTCCAACCACTGGCCAGTTTATGATTTACACCTTTTAGTACACGTGGGACTCCTTTGCGTAAACTGTGGTGGCATAGATTCAAGGTGCTGGAAAACAAATTCCTCAGAGATTTTGCAGGCCATATTGACAAGAGAGCATTACGCAGTTGCTGCACATCCATTATATGAATCTCCCGTTCCACCACATCCCAAAGGTGCTCTACTGGATTCAGATCTGGTGACTGTGGAGGACATTTGAGTTTAGTGAACTCATTGTCATGTTCAAGAAGCCGAGTTGATTTGAGCTTTGTGACCTGACGCGCTATCCTGCTTGAAGTAGCTATCACCAGATCGATACACTGAGGGTGAACATGGTCACCAACAACACTCAGGTGGGTTGTGGTGTTTAAACAATGCTCAATTGTTACTAAGGGGCCCAAAGTGTGCCAAGAAAACATCCCCCACACCATTACACCACCAGCAGCCTGAACCTTTGATGCACGGCAGGACGGATCCATGCTTTCATGTTGTTTGTACCAAATTCTGACCCTGCCATCTGAATGTCTCCGCAGAAATCAGCATACTTTTTAGACCAGGCAACCTTTTTCCAATCTGTTGTCCAATTTAGGTAAGCCTGTGTGAATTGTAGCCTCAGTTTCATGTTCTTCATGGCACTCGGTGTGCTCTTCTGCTGCTGTAGCCCATCTGCTTCAAGGTTCAATGTCAATGTTATAGGTGAAAACCCAAATCTATGTATATTTTGCAAGACCCCCCTTTCCATTAAACATACACTTCTTGCTCAATAGAGGATAAAGGGAACACTTAATCATTACAGTATAACACCAAGTCAATTAAACTTCAGGGATATCCGTCTGTCCAGATAGGAAGCATAAGTGATTGTGACTCAGTTTTACCTGCTTTTTACAACAGGTGCACTGGAGAGGCAAAAGCAAGACAACCCCCAAAAAGTGAATGATTTTACAAGTGGTGGCCACAGACAATTGCTCTCTCCTTATCCCTCCTGATGGATTTGTCTCTTGTCTTGTTAATGTCCTTCTCACTACTTGTTCCATGAGGTAGTATCCACAAACCAGTCCAGCTTCTCCAGGATGGCACATCCATACGTGTTGTTGCGAGGTTTGTTGTGCCTCCCAGGACAGTTTCAAGAGCATGGAGGAGATACCAGGAGACTGGCCGTTACGAGGAGAGCTGGACAGGAACATAGAAGGGCAATAACACAGCAGCAGGACTGATAGGGTCCGGCTGCAGACATGCACTTGCATTTTCAGACTTGCACTCTCAGACACCTGCACTTCCGCGAGTGACGTCACTTGCAGTCTTTTTTTATTGTATTTAATTGATTAATTATTTTTTTTATTTAATCTCTCAACATTTTACACAAGTAGCCAGTTGGTGAAGACAAGAAAAAAAGAAACTAAATCACGAAGTCACTTGCAATCGCCGCTTGCACACTCAGCTACTTGCAATCCACACGAATCGTGCTTGTTGCCAATGTAGACAAGACGCTGTGGTGGTTAAATGATTCAAACTAATTTAGTACTATAACATACAGGGTCCTGCAAGTCGTCTGTAGGAGAAAACGACAAGACCCCGTGGCCACAGAACAGCAGAATATGAATGCAATGTGCAAAGTTTCTCATTAAGTGTTTTCCTCCTGTAGAAAAACATAAACAATTAATATGGCTTAATGTATTAAGATAGTGCTATTAAAAGATCAAATTAAGTTTATTAATGTAATGTATGTATATAGTGTTTTCCTCCCTTACCGCAAAAGTTGGCATAATGTGGCATAACGGTCTAAGATTATAAAGACCTCATATGCTCCTCTTCATTATTAAAACACAATATGTACAGATAAGCAGGTGAGACCAGAATAGAGTTGGTCCATTTAATATCACTTAATGAATTTCTTAATGCGTGTTCATATGGTCTGTGTAGTTTGCATCAACGATAAGAAATACTGAATTTGGTCTTTATCATCTTAGTTTGCTTGTGTTCATGAGCATATGCTTGCCTTGTAGTAGCCTAGTACATTAAATGAATAAACTATATATTGAATTTGATCTTTTAATAGCACTATCTTAACACAATTAGCCATATTAAGTGTTTATGGTTTTCTACAAGAGGAAAACGCTTAACGAGATACTTTGCGCATTGCATTCATATTCTGCTGTTCTGTGGCCACGGGGTCTTGTCGTTTTCTCCTACAGATGACTTGCAGGACCCTGTATGTTATAGTACTAAATTAGTTTGAATCATTTAACCACCACAGCGTCTTGTCTACATTGGCAACAAGCACGATTCGTGTGAGTTGCAAGTAGCTGAGAGTGCAAGCGGCGATTGCAAGTGACTTAGTTTCTTTTTTTCTTGCTTCACCCCGGCTATTGTGTAAACTTTTGGAGATTGCATAAAAAAAATTATTAATCAATTAAATTAAATAAATTAAAAAGACTGCACGTGACGTCACTCGCGGAAGTGCAGGTGGTATGAGAGTGCAAGTTGAAAAGGGGGGGGGAGTGCAAGTGAAAATGCAGTGCTGTCTGTAGCCAGACCTTATCCGGGATCTTCCTCCTTAGAGGTACAGGAGGGAACCACTGACAAAGCCTCCAGCAGGCGTCTGGTATGCATATTTCTGACACAACTGTCAGAAACCGACTCCCTGAGGGCAGCGAGGCATGTGCACACAGACCAGCCCGTGCAGCTTGATGACTTTTGCCAGAGACACAGAAGCCCACCATTGGTGCCTGTCTTGTCACGGAGAGAGCGGTTCACACTGAGCCCTGTGACAGAGTCTGGAGATGCTGGGGAATAATTATGCCTGCATGCAAATCACCAGCATGACTGTTTGGTCAGGGGTCAGGGAAAGTTGGGCCTGGGAGGAATACCCTACTCCACTCACACATACCTCACGTACTAGTCACGGTACTGCTGTTATGTAGGTCCAGGATGACATCTCAGAGATGTGGTTGTTTGAGTTACTGTTGCCTTTTTATCAGCTCGAACCAGTTTGGTCATTATCCTCTGACCTCTGGCATCAACAAGGCATTTTCAGCCACAGAACTGCCACTCGCTGGATAGTTAATCTTTTTAGGACCATTCTCTGTAAACCCTAGAGACAGCTGTGCGTGAAAACCCCAGTAGATCAGCAGTTTCTGGAATACTCAGACCAGCCCGTCTGGCACAAACAACCATTCCACGTTCAGTCTTAAATTACCTTTCCATTCTGATGCTCGGTTTGAACTTCAGCATAGTATTGACCACCTCTACAAGCCCAAATGCATGCTGCAAGATATTTATGTTAACGAAGTTGAACAGGTGCACATACTAAAGTGGCCGGCGAGTGTGTATATAGATATACATTTATTAGGTGTACCTAATAAATAAAATTAATTTCTGATTTTTTTTTTTTGAACAGTAGTGTAGATGCAATTACTTCATATGCAAATGTGACTTTTTTTCATACTTTATTAGAAAATGTTTCCAACATGGTATCAATAATACAATAACAGCCTACCTAAGGAAAGCATTGCACAATATGAATGAGATATAAAGGAACTACTTAAAAACAAGATAAAAATGAACATTTTAAAAAATTACATTACGAAGCATCATTTATGGGGCATCTCATATACCACTACAGTATATTCAGACTTAAAACCAAAGCATTTTCTTATATTTCATTTCAGATCAAGGATTTTAAGCATTGTTTTTGTTCCTGAATAGTAAGAAACATTTACAAATCACTGCATAATTTTTACATTTCCGATGTCATCATTCAGTGCCAACCACAACTCAAAAAGCACACAAGTAGTGACCGAGTCAATTCAACTGATATTCAGAAAAAAAAGAGCTCAGGAATGTTCCAAAACACAACTTGAGCAAAAAAAAGAAAAGAAAAAGGAACTGAACACTGAGCAAGTGTAAGCAGTGGTGTTATCAGTCATAAATGTGATTCAGGTTAAATATAAAAAATTCAAAATAAAATCCAGCATTGTTCATTCGTACTGGATGACGACCTTCAGTAAATACGAGTCTGATGACATTCTTTGGATCACATATTTATGCCAAAGCACACATGAAATAAGGCCAAATAAATGCTGGTGTGTAACTTTATTGAAAGCAACAGTGGCACTCTGAACATTCGGAGCTCGACACATTAAAGTAACACTTAAATAGCAAAACCAAACGAGGCAGGTCATTATGTGTTGTCCTACTATGATAAAAGTCTATATTTCCCCCTCATGATTAAATAAATATAATATCCATCATGGGAAAACATTGTTAGGTTGTAAAACAGTGATTTGTATATTGAACATCCATACCAAATTTCTCATCTCATTTAATCTTTATTTTACCAATTAAAAAGCATTAAAAAAAAAAAAGTACACATTTCTGTTTGGATCAAATTGCTGCATCTAAACAGGCTGTGTTTGGTAATCCCGGAACATGTGTAAAGAAAAAAAAAAATTCAAGTATCGCTGACAAGTAGTGGGGGTGGGGGGCGCTTATGGGTTGGGAAAAAGGCTGCATAATTTCATCTCTCCCACATGGCTTTGTTCATTATTATAAGAAATAGGGGGGGCATGTTATTTTACAATCATAACTGGAAAGTAAACCACTTTTCCTGTTTCACAGACTCAAGCACCTTGCAGATCTGGAGAGCTTTTCATTAGACTCCATCACACACACACACACACACTATGTGGGTATGAAAATAGCATCGACTAAACGTTATGGTAACCAATGACTACTGAGGATTCTTTGTAACATACAAACAAAACTGAATATTGCAGCAACTCAAAATATGACACTGAGCAAAAGTGCATTTCTATAGTTTTGTGCTGAAATGAACAGCAGCAGAAAAGGCTTTTGCAAATACAAGTTCTTAAAAGCAAAAATACATATATAAAAAAGATGCAGTTTCAAGCTGCTAATACTATTTATCTGTGGTGGTTCTGAACAGATGCTAGTCATTACATGCTTTAATAAACAATGAGGCCAAAGAGAAGCATGAATAATACGTTGGCTCGACACTGCAGAAAGCAGCATGGAATGAACTGCTGTGGTTGATTCAGGTGAAAAGAGATGGTGAAACGAAACGGGAGTGATGACAGAGGCGAGTACATCAAGGCTTTGGCTGGTTCTTTAGTCAGCTTCCTCCTCAGACTCTTCCTCTTCTGCCGTCTCCAGCCAGGTGAGCCACTGGTTCACCTGAACGACAAGAAAAAGAAAAAAACAATATGCAAATTTGTGTTTTCCAAAGACAAGGTGAGTCACTGTTTAATGCAGTAGGATAATTACCTGGAACAATGCTTTTCCCTTCCCTGGAAACTCCTGGGTAATATCTTCTTTCCATGCTAGGAAGGCCTCTTCTTCAATTATCTCCATATCATAGAAGTTCACAAAGTAGCGCAGTAACATTCCTAAAGAGATAAGAGACCATTAAACACAGGAAAACACTAATGTCCTCTGATTACTTCAATGTCTGTCTCGGTAAACAAACTTCAAGGCTTCCACACCTTTAGACCAATGAATTTCCATGATTTTTCGCATATTAAAATAATATCATATTAAAAATAATATTGGGGGGGGGGGGGGGGTTAGTACTATTATTTTAATTAAAAAAAACAAAACTAAAAGATACAAACAAACATGCATTCCTTCAAGTCTGGGGTAGTTATCATAACTCAGTCAGAACATTTTTAGCCGTACCTTTGGGAAAAGCATGGGCGTTGCAGTGGACTTGCAGTGTGTAGAGTGCACTGACTTGCAGGTCCACGTGATCATGCAGGAATTTTTGCATCACCGGTTTGAAGGCAAGTAGCAACTGTTTTTCCTGGTCAAGCTGCTCTTTCGTAGGTGCAGATAATTGGTCATCATCTTCAGTGGTATAAATCTCATGGATAATGTACTGCAAAAAGCTAGAAGAATTTTGGGAGGGTTAATCAAGTGTCCATAGAGTAAACCTTCAAACCAATTAACAAGATACATTCGGGCCAGCATGTCCATCTTCATACCTGGTCATAAGAATGTTAACGAAACCCTTATCAGTGTGCAGTTTTGGAGAAATGTTGTCCTTGATCCACTTGTAGATGGTTTGCGGGGCAGGATCTGCTTTAATTTGTTTCAGCAGCTCCTTCTCCAGCTTCATCAGAGGGAATAAGAAGCTCAGGCCCTTCCCCTCCAGAATCTCCAACATACGATCTTTGTTTTGATCTATTTCTGTGGGTAGAGACAAGAATATTGGAAATGAACACCAGTCAATACACAATACAAAATTCATATTTTTCTTTATAAAGTGACTGGATTTGTTAACGTTATTTAACAGATCAGCCAACTGAATTTAGAACTTCTAAATTTTGCCAACTGAAAATGTCAACCCTGTTACCATGATTTTGGATAGTAAACAACTGAAACGAAGTGGTTAAAACTGAAAACGTCAGCATTAGATTCTCTAAAAAGTTGTTTTATAACTCCTACAAGTCAAAGTAAACTGTAGAAGCATCAACCCTGTTACCATTCTAAAGGCATAATTACATACTAATGTTAAAGGGGTGGTATGATTCTTTAAGCTCTTCATGAAATGTCTGTAACATACTTTGCTTTGCTTAAAATTCCTCAATGGTTGTGTAAAACAACAGCCTTTTTACCTTGTCAAAAACAGCTCCGTTCACAGCGACCCGTTTCATGCATGTCTCTTTAAATGATAATGAGCTACTGTTCACCCCACCCCTCTCTTCCGTGGGGCGTGTTGAAACAAGACATGAATTGCTGCCTTGGATTCTACAGACTGCTCGGAGGTGGTATTTTTCAAATAGCTAGCTCTCCATGTAGAAACCGGCTGCAAATTAGTCCCACTCGGGACTCGGACAGTACAAAACAAATTGGCTTCATGTTTTTTCAGCTTTTCTGAGCTGGCAGACACGGCAAAAAAACAAAACAAAAAAAAAGTGAAACCTTCATCTGATGTCCCATTCAAGTTGATTTACTTAATTTCTCAAAAATTGAAGAGGCACACAAGTATGACCATACAGGGAGGAAACGGTCACACATACCTGGCAGCATCTTCTGCATGTTGACCTTGCTCTGCTGGAACAGGTCGGTCAACCACTCCCGATCTTTCATTTTGGTCATTTGCTGCAAGCAGAGGAGGAAAAGAGGAAAGTGGGTGCCGTTCTCCAGAGGGTGGGCCAACTCTGCCATGCTCACAAGTTCAGCAATGATCGCTCGGGCAGCAAACTGAGCAAGGTAAGACTTCACCAAGGGAATATCCAACTCGATCTTGGGACACTGGTCCAGAACATTGAGGAAAGCCTGTAAAAACAAGTAATTTGAGGAACCGTTGAGTTCCAGTTTCAGTCAAGATGCTGTGAGGGTGAATTTCACTGGTGTATGCAAACCTGCATAAAGTTCTCCCCTGTGACCAGCCCCTCCATGCGGAGCGTGTTGATCAGAGTACTGACATGCTCTCGGTCCTCATCTGGGCTCTCCAGTGAGCACATGATCATCTTACTCAACATCTCAGGCAGGAAGTGTTTGGGAGCTTTCATCTCTCGCACCCCATTCACCGCATCGTTCATGTTTTTGCTGCTCAAGTAAGCGGTCACAACATTCTCCTGCAAGCAAATTCAAGGAACACCTCACTCAAAAAGTTTCTGTGAACCCTTTTCAGCAATAAGACATTGAGTGGTACGTACAGTCATCTTAAGCAGTTCCTCCTTAGCAGGAGGTGGCTTCTTAGTTGTCTTCTGTGGCTTCTCCTGAATTGGAGGTGGGTTGGTTTTCAGGCCAAGTTGCGGTGGCTATAAACAACAGAAAGCATTAAATGCACCTTAAAAAAAAAGTAAGAAATAAACCATTTTGTTCCTATGCATGAACTACAGTACTCATTACCTGTCCCAGCGGAGGTGTGGATGTGCGTGGAGGTTGAGCACTTGGCGGAATCATGGTAGGTATCTGCGGCTGCAACTTTGGCATTTGGTTTTTGATCAAAATGAATGACTGAGCAGGTCTCAAGCTAATCTGAAACAGGACGAGAAAAATCCTTTTAGTCATTAACCCTACCAGATCAAAAACATTTTCCTGCAAATTAAGCACAGACTACGCAGAATACAAACTGTGTGTGGTCTTCAATAGCATTTTTTTTTTCTCAGTCAGACTTGTCCTGATATTGGTGTAGGACAAGATACATGGTTATCACTTGAAAAAAAAAAAAGAAAAAAAAAAAAAAAATTTTTTTTATATATATACAGTGGGTACGGAAAAGTATTCAGACCCCCTTAAATTTCACACTTTGTTATATTGCAGCCATTTGCTAAAAAATCATTTAAGTTAATTTTTTTTCCTAATGTACACACAGCACCCCATATTGTCAGTAAAACACAGAATTGTTGACATTTTTTTAGATTTATTAAAAAAGAAAAACTGAAGTATCACATGGTCATAAGTATTCAGACCCTTTGCTGTGACAATCATATATTTAACTCAGGTGCTGTCCATTCTTCTGATCATCCTTGAGATGGTTCTACACCTCATTTGAGTCCAGCTGTGGTGATTATACTGATTGGACTTGATGAGGAAAGCCACACACCTGTCTATATAAGACCTTACAGATCACAGTGCATGTCAGAGCAAATGAGACTCATGAGGTCAAAGGAACTGCCCGAAAAGCTCAGAGACAGAATTGTGGCAAGGAACAGATCTGGCCAAGGTTACAAAAAAAAAAAATTCTGCTGCACTTAAGGTACCTAAGAGCACAGTGGCCTCCATAATCCTTAAATGGAAGACGTTTGGGCCGACCAGAACCCTTCCTAGAGCTGGCAAACTGAGCTATCGGGGGAGAAGAGACTTGGTGAGAGAGGTAAAGAAGAACCAAAGATCACTGTGGCTGAGCTCCAGAGATGCAGTGGGAGAATGGGAGATGGGAGAAAGTTGTAGAAAGTCAACATCACTGCAGCCCTCCACCAGTCGGGGCTTATGGCAGAGTGGCCCGACGGACGCCTCTCCTCAGTGCAAGACACATGAAAAGCCCGCATGGAGTTTGCTAAAAAAAAAAACACCTGAAGGACTCCAAGAATGGTGAGAAATAAGATTCTCTGGTCTGATGAGGACCAGATGAACTTTTGGCCTCATTCTAGCGGTATGTGTGGAGAAACCCGGAGCATGCTCATCAACTGTCCCATACAAGCCCAACAGTGAAGCATGGTGGTGGCGGCATCATGTGGGGGGGGTTTTCAGCTGCAGGGACAGGACGACAATCAAGGTTGCAATCGAGGGAAAGATGAATGCGGCCCCCCGAAAAAAGGGTACAGAGGATATCTGGACGAACCTTCTCCAGAGTGATCAGGACCTCAGACTGGGCCGAAGGTTTTCCTTCCAACAAGACAATGATCCTAAGTACACAGCTAAAATAACGAAGGAGTGGTTCACAACAACTCTGTGACTGTTCTTGAATGGCCCCGCCAGAGCCCTGACTTAAACCCAATTAAGCATCTCTGCAGAGACCTAAAAATGGCTGTCCACCACCGTTTACCATCCAACCTGACAGAATGGAGAGGATCTGCAAGGAGGAATGGGAGAGGATCCCCAAATCCAGGTGTGAAAAATTTGTTGCATCTTTCCCAAAAAGATTCATGGCTGTATTAGTTCAAAAGGGTGCTTTTACTAAATACTGCGCAAAGGGTCTGAATACTTAGGACCATGTGATATTTCAGTTTTCTTTTTTAATAAATCTGCAAAAATGTCAACAATTCTGGGTTTTTCTGTCAATATGGGGTGTTGTTTGTACATTAATGAGGAAAAAAAAAAAAAAAACTTAAATGATTTTAGCAAATGGCCGCAATATAACAAAGAGTGAAAAATTTAAAATTTAAGGGGGTCTGAATACTTTCCGTACCCCACTGTAATACACCCCATATATATAAAATTATCAATATACTGTTTGTGTGTGTGTGTATGTGTATATATATATTATCTATATAATATTTATATATTATATATAATCTATATATAATATATATATAATATACATACACACAACACAAAGATATATATTTTTTTAATACCTCATCAGCATTCAGCTGTCCTTTCTTGATAAAACGTGGCGCCATATCCTTGGACTGAGCTTGCTGCTGAGATGAATGAGTCTGGTTCTGGAAAAGCGGATTCTGGCCCTTTGACGAAACCAGAAGAAAAAAAAACAACAACACTACACTTGTAAATTGGACTAATATATTGATGTCTTGAAGCATTAGTTATTTGGTAGTTGGGCATTTACCTGGTTGGATTTCATGAAAGGCTGAGGTGCAGGAGCCATGTGGGCACTGTGCCCATTGAAAAGAGGGTTTGTGCGACGGCCCAAGGTGGGGGAATACCTGTCCTGAATGACCCCAGGGCCAGTACCAATCCCACTGCCTACAACCAGACAACAGAGTTATTAAGCTGGCAGTGAACCATAGAGCACATCCAGTCATGCACCACCTGTCCTAGAAATGCCAACGCACTTCAGGACATACCTGGCATCTGCCCAAACATATCCGCTAATCCCCCGAGAGTTTCTCGATCAGGTTTAATTCTCGCTGGCAAGAAAGGACTTTCTTGAAAGAAGTCCGTCCTAATTCCTTGAGTCATTGGTGGAATAAAACCACCCAAATCCTGTGAGGAACAAAGAAAAATTTGGGAAAATTCTGATATTAGAACTACATATTTAGGAAGCAATGTTGACTTGAAACAGCAGTGTTTATGGCCTCACAGTTCAACTAACAGTTCAGTATTGGAGGGGGAAAAAAAACCCCTCTAAAACTCACAGGTCTCCACAATGTATTGAAATAAAAAAATCAATAATCGCAAAAAGGCTTATGCAACATGTAATGAAATTATTATGGTATTATGGGCTGTACACGTGTAAACAAACACACTGCTTTAGGCCGAGTCCAATTTTCATTCGAAAATGAAATTAAGACATATTGCTATTGTAATTTACTGTAAAAACATGATTTTTTTAAATATAATTTGATTTCGTATTTTTATTTCATAAATCACAAATTATAGTAATACTGAATTGGCCAACTACAGTGGGAAATATTGCCTATGAAAACTCAAGTGGAAAGAGACTTCTGAAAAGGTCAGTTCTTAATAAAATGTAAAATCCAAGTATGAACAACCCAATTTAAGTTTGTCCCAAATCATTTAGCACTAATTTTTAAACTAATATTATATTTTTGTATAAATTATCACACTAAATGTATTAAAATTAATTTTAGATTAATATCATAAATCTTCAGAGAGAGAGAGAGATTTTTTTTTTTAAATAAATTTTTTTTAATGCAGGATGCACTCCCCAGTAAGACCACCCCACTAACTTTAAAATTAATTCTTTCCATACATAGCTATTCAAAATCATCTGATAAATTCCTTAATTTTGGTTCCATATTTCAATATACGTCAGAGGAAAACAAAATCAGTTTCTCAGAAAACAGTTTCCTTCAGACGTACAATCACATAACTCGCACCATCCCAAATAAAAAGTCCCTGGATTTGTAAAAATCATGTGAATGGCCCATTTCAAATGTCAACACGGCATATTTCACAGGAAGGCGATGAGTTTGCAGGTACAATATAAATGCATTCAAACACTTAATGTTTATGCTGCAAATCCATAATCATTAACTGGCGGGGTCTCACCTTTACTGCATCCTGACGGATCTGGTTGATAGTCTTCGGTCCATTATCAATAAAAGCTTTCCGAGGCACCCAGTTGTTATCTCGCAACTCCACGGTATCCTGAAGCAGGAAACGAATCCTAGCAGGCAAGTCCTTGTTGTTCATTAAGGATCGCATACGGCCGAAGTACTGATCCATTAAAGACTGCGAGACAAAGGGGTGTTAGGAAATACCACCGTTTTAATGCACCCAAAGTCCTGCTAGTCGTAAAGCAGCTTACCTTGGCTTTCTCATGATCTAGTCTTGGCCCCACAGTTCTCATTATCTGACAGAGGCACTCCAAATCCTCCCCCATATCCTTAAGTTGGACTCTTTTCTTCTTTTCCAGAAGCTACAATTAGGAGAGTTCAAATGCAACAACATTAGGTTGGAAATCAAGTAGCCGACACGAATATTTCAATGGAGGATTTATGAATAACTCACTGTTTTGATGCATTTATGAAGGATAGACTCATGAATGAGATCGAGTTTGCCAAGTTCTCCAATGAATTTGATGTTGCCCAGCATTTTGATCTTGGCAATGGCACGCTGCTCCTCCTCCTCAGAGGTGAGAGGGCTGTCATTTTTATCATAGACTGTTAGAAAAAAAAAAATCATAAGTAAAATATCAGGCAATTCAGTATAGGTGCTGTAATAATGTTAGCACGTCCAAGGTCTACTTACGGTCAACATTTCTGGTGCGGTTTTCAAATTCATCCTGAAGTTTGGATATCAGAAGTCTCCTGAATGTCTGTAGGAGAAATAGTGACATAAATACACCACCACAGTACACTGTGCTGTTAAGCGTCTTGCAAATGAATAAAGAGGAAATTCTTACAGTGCTCTGCTTTTGTGATGACTGGATCTCTGTTGATGGGCCGTCAAAGTTTGGAGCATCCTCTGCCAAACGCAGACATAGCTGAGCATATAGCGAGCTATACTTCGGCTCTTCAAGGGCTTTGTCTACAATCTAGTTGAAGTGAACAAGTAGATGATTCAACATTAAAATAAAAGCCTTGGCATGTAAATGCAGAGAAGACCTGCCACTGTCCTTGAGTGTTAATGTTAATTTAAATATTCCCTTTTTTATTTGAGGTATGAAGCTTACATAAAATGTCAGGTATATGCATGCAACTGTCCAAAAATGTGCCAAACAATGGTTTTCAGGTGAGCGAATTATATCTCGATATTTTCTGGGATTTTATCGACAACGATAATTAGACGATATTTTGCTGAGTGAGTTATTGTGCTGGCACCTTAAGGATTGCCGAAGACAGCTGACTCCTAATGTTTTTAATATTCTTCATATTCTGTGTGGTGGTCAGTTCATACTGATAGAAATTAATCTTTTCCAATAAGTTCCAATAAGGCATTTTTACCTTTATAAAGCCATTTTTTCTAAAAGTGTCCATTATCTTTTGAGTCAAATTCTTACATTTAATCAGGGAATTAAGAGTAATAAGACATCTGGGCTGTTACCAAGCAAATTAAATCAAATAATTTGATGAAGTGGCATTTAGATGTATTTACACACATGTATTTTGTTTAATGCAAGACATGAATGCATTTAACCTGCAATTACAAATGCATAAATAACCAAATCATTTAAACGGTTGATTAATTCAAGAACGAAACACCGTCGTGTTGCTCAGAGACACAAAACAGCACTGTGGCTGTATTCGGAATGATTTTTGTTGGCGAAATAGAGCAAAAACAAGCAATATGGTGTCTAAAACGTAAGTCTCTTAATTAACGTATTGTTTATCGAGTTCAATGTCACATTTGTAATCATGGTAATTTTTGGAGAAAAAAAAACTCTTTGTGTGAAACTGAATAACTATATGAAGTGGTATAAATATATAAATTTTCTGCCATCATGTCTTGAATTTGTGATCATTCTAAATGCATTTTAATAGACTGAATCATGCAGTGAAAGAAGAAAAACTAAATGCGCACACGCACTAGTCTAGACTTCACGTAATGTATGCGTGTGCTCTGTAGGGATGTTTTGAATGGTTTTTGCAAAATACTCGATAATGTCAAATCGCACATCGTTAAAACAACAATTACGATATTATCACAGACAATATATCGCACACCCTCGCGCCTACCCTCTATTTTTCATGATCCTTATTGACATGTCTCATCGGTTTGTTCGTCGCGTGATGATCTGCACAAGAAAAGTGCACCAGTACTGCAATTGGTGACAACTCTAGCCTACATGATACAGTGGTACGGAAGTATTCAGCCCCCTAAATTTTCACTTGGTATATGCAGCCATTTGCTAAAATCTTTGTTACTCTGTTTTTTTCCTCATTAATGTACACACAGCACACTATATTGACAGAAAAACACAGAATTTTTTAAATTTTCGCAGATTTATTAAAAAAGAAAAAATGAAAAAATGAAATATCACATGGTCCTAAATATTCAGAACCTTTGCTGTGACACTCATATATTTAAACTCAGGTGCTGTCCATTTCTTCTGAACATCCTTGAGATGGTTCTACACCTTCATTAGAGTCCAGCTGTGTTTGATTATACTGATTGGACTTGATTAGGAAAGCCACACACCTGTCTATATAAGACCTTACAGCTCACAGTGCATGTCAGAGCAAATGAGAATCATGAGGTAAAGGAACTGCCTGAAGAGCTCAGAGACAGAATGTCAAGTGGCAAGGCACAGGTCTGGCCAAGGATACAAAAAAATTTCTGCTGCACTTAAGGCTCCTAAGAGAACAGTGGCCTCCATAATCCTTAAATGAGGACTAGGTGGCCGTTGGCCAAACTGGAGCTTGGGGGGGAGAGAGCCTTGGTGAGAGAGGTAAAGAAGAACCCAAAGATCACTGTGGCTGGCTCCAGAGATGCTGTCGGGAGATGGGAGAAAGTTGTAGAAAATCAACAATCACTGCAGCCCTCCACCAGTCGGGACTTTATAGCAGAGTGGCCCGACGGAAGCCTCTCAGTGCAAGACACATGAAAGCCCGCATGGAGTTTGCTAAAAAAAACACTGAAGGACTCCAAGATGGTGAGAAATAATAAGATTCTCTGGTCTGATGAGACCCAAGATAGAACTTTTTGGCCTTAATACTAAGCGGTATGTGTGGAGAAAACCAGGCAATGCTCATCACCTGTCCAATACAGTCCAACAGTGAAGCATGGTTGTGGCAGCATCATGCTGTGGGGGTGTATTTCAGCTGCATGGACAGGACGACTGGTTGCAAACGAGGGAAAAATGAATGCGGCCAAGTACAAGGATATCCTGGAAGAAAACCTTCTCCAGAGTGCTCAGGACCTCAGACTGGGCCGAAGGTTTACCTTCCAACAAGACAATGACCCTAAGCACACAGCTAAAATAACGAAGGAGTGGCTTCACAACAACTCTGTGACTGCTCTTGAATGGCCCAGCCAGAGCCCTGAAATTAAACCCAATTGAGCATCTCTGGAGAAACCTAAAAATGGCTGTCCACCAACGTTACCATCCAACCTGACAGAACTGGAAAGGATCTGCAAGGAGGAATGGAAGAGGATCCCCAAAACAGGGTTTGTTGGAAAATTTGCATCTTCCCCAAAACGACTCACCTTGGCTGTATTAGATCAAAAGGGTGCTTCTACTAAATACTGAGCAAAGGGTCTGAATACTTAGGACCATGTGATATTTCAGTTTTTTTTTTATAAATCTGCATAAATGTCAACAATTCTGTGTTTTTCTGTCAATATGGGGTGCTGTGTGTACATTAATGAGGGAAAAAAAATAAACTTAAATGATTTTAGCAAATGGCTGCAATATAACAGTGAAAAATTTAAGGGGGTCAGAACACTTTCCGTACCCACTGTATACCAAACAAAATCCTCACCAGCAAGATGATCCCTTTGAGGACGAGCTTTGAATCTACGCCCACATTCAGGAGCTCAAGGCATAGCTTGTCAAACTTTTCAGGGGTCAGTTTATTAAGTATGCTAAAAAAAACAGAAGCAAAATGGTCAATTTTTCAGTAAAATCCATTGAAACAAACAAACCAATTCAAGCACATAGTCTTTTATATCATTTTCGAAAGGTAAATCAGCACAAGCTGAATGAGGAGATTAATTTCAGGCTCTTACCCTCTCACTTTCCTGAAGATTGCATCGTGTCGTTCTTTTTCATTTGAGGAGTTGACATCTCGTCTAGTGCTTCGTGAAGGAACCCATCTCTGAACGCCAGGCCCTGGGGTTTTCCCCAGGAACTCGCTAGAAAACAACAGTGCACAGTCATTTGTTTGGTCAAGTCTTTAGTGACTTACTAATGTCAATCATAAAACATCAGTATTGAAATATCTTTGTGTGCCATTCAGAAAGGAGTCCGTCACCACTCTTACATGACTAAAAGACACTTGAATAACTTCACTAGTATTTCCTTACAGGACAACGCCTCCGATTCAGAACAAGCTACTTATAATGTCTACATTTAAAACTAATGTGACAACTGTAATAAGTAGTATCTTACCAAGTTTAGACATTAAATTCGGCATGAAACGGAAGCTGAAATCAAGCTATATCAAAGTGTAAAGACTTGAATGGAAAAAAGGGGGGCTGGACTTGATTTTGTCCACCGGGAAACTGGCTGCAATCTCTCGAGTGACAGGCTGCGCAACGGTGCACACTTCAGAGAACAGATGTTATTCGATTAAGGATTATGAGGGGACATGAATGATAAAAAATTGATTCTGTCTCTCTCTGAAAATGCAGCTCCAGGCTTCACATTTAGAACATTTTACATTTATTTAATCAATCTTAAAACAATCTTGTTTTCTTTATGTACTGTTGCGTACCTCGTAATACACAACTAAAACAGCATTATTAAAATGATTAAATGGTCTATTATTGAATTCTCCAAATGTACCTGTTGCCGACAGACTTGGGATAGTGCTGAGGTGCACCCCTACCACCTCCTCCGCCTGAAGAAGCACTATAAAAGTGAAAATTAGTATTCTGAGGTTTCTTTAAAATGAACGCAACTCCTTTTCCAATCTATATACCCCACATCCTAGGAAGATGTGTATGAAATACAAGTTCTTTCTAACCATCAGCTCAATTATGTCCCTCCTTACTAATTAATCCTAATTAACGGTCTTCTGAAGTGGCATAAGGTCTATTAAAAACAGTGTATAAGTCCTCAAATGTTTACCTGAAACGAGAAGCACCCCCCTCTGCAATCACACTCTCCACTTTGGCGGCTTGACAATGAAAGATCCTCAAAAAGAATGAGAGTGAAAGGGTGGGGGTGTAGAAACACGGCCTAGAAGAGGAGAAAAGCACTTTAATCATATTTTTTTACAAAATAAATGGAAATGACAAGCACTGAACTTTAACCTAAATGTACAGGGGAGATTAAATGGTTCTTCAGACCCTGTGAAAAATGACAATGCGGATCAATGTAATGATCAAATCTGAACAAAGCACAAGGCCTCTGCCATGAGCTCAGATTTCACAAAAGAGCCTTGATTTATTAAACAGCACATTCGAGCGGCTCATATAAGACTAACGTACAGACGGACGGTTTAAGTTCATTTAGATTTTATGATGGACAGTAATTAAATCACAAACTCAGTTGTTGTCATTCTCGTGCATTAGCATGGAGGCTAATTATCACTCACAAGAAAAACAGCCCTGATCTGGACATTCAACGTTTAGAATCAACTCAACAAACAAGTGGAAACTAAAACCGGGCATCACGTTTAATAGCGGCTCACTTGGCTGTACAATATTCGCCGTTTTATGGTCAAACTTGCGGTTTACCGGCAGGGTGGCGCGAGAGAACAGCTGATCTAATAACCGGACGCCATTTTCTCATAAAGGAGCATAAAGCGAGTCAGCAGAGCCGCACCATCAACATACAAACACTCAGCAGCTCACACACAGCGCTAAACCTCTGGGTTTAACGCGGTAACGGCGGTCGGTTCACCGGGATAACGGAAGGTAGCGGTTACAGGTCTAGCAAAGGTAGAAAGCGAGAACATGCGAGCAGACGGAGCCATTTTACAGCAACAGCAGCCCAGTATCTCGAATAACCTTACCTTTTCTAAAAGAACTTCAGCTTTGATGGTGGTGGGATTACCAGAAAAGAAAATAGATGAGAAAAGGAAACGAGTTGTATGTAGACGTTAATAATAATCTGGTTAAAGAGCAGTGCGCCTTGAGGTAACTGGCCGCACCGGTGTGAGGAGGAGAACTGTGAGCTGACGTCACGAACAACCGCAGCTTTATTCACCGGACGCGTCAAACGTGCTGGATGGTACGTCATCATCAAGTTTCGCTGCACCTACAATGGACCAAATAATTAGGACGCCGAATAGTGGTGGGGATTTCCATTCAACTCAGTTCATCAAAAAGATTCACTGACTGACATTCGTGGCCCTTTCCCCGCAGTTTATCGTTTCGCCAGTAGGTGGCGACGAATCTTTCGAGCGAGTCATTGAATCATTTCATTAAAGGGGTCATATGACGCGATTTCAAGTTTTCCTTTCTCTTTGGAGTGTTACAAGCTGATTGTGCATAGATAAGATCTGTAAAGTTGCAAAGACTAAAGTCTCAAATCCAAAGAGGTATTCTTTATAAAAGTTAAGAGTCAGCCACGCCTACCTAAAACGGCTCGTTCTAACACGCCCCAACATGTCTACATCACTATGTGGGAAGATTTGCATAACGCCGGCCAAATGTTCGCGCAAAGAAAGATGGTGTAACTTTTATTCTCGCTGTAGTATTGTTGCCGCTGCCGCCATGTCGTGAAGGCGCTGTGTGCTTCGTTGTGAAAGCTAAACTACTTTGTTTGGACTTCCAAAAGAGAATGATATCCGCTTCATCATGCCTAGAACTGATCCGTGCTGGTCACTGAGAGAATACATCAACTTAGTGCTGTGGATAGCCGGATCGGCTTTCACCATGGACGAAACAGAGTCCAGCCCGGGGTCGTCACATGTGGTTTCCGCAGGCATCACAGTATGGTAAGGGACTTAAAGGGGTCAAATGATGCTTTTTTAAAGTACATTATTTGGTGTATTTGGTGTAAGAGAATATGTTGACATGCTTTTAATGTTCAAAAAACACTTTATTTTTCAAACACTGTACATTATTGTAAGTCCTCTATGCCCAGCCTCTCTCAAACGCTTCGTTTTCTACAAAGTCCCTTCCTCCGACAAGCGCAGTCTGCTCTGATTGGCCAGCTAAACCAGTGCATTGTGATTGGCCGAACACCGCAAGCACTCGTCAGAAATGTAACGCCCTTACAAGAATCGCGAGCTTCATCTGTCAAAATAAATGTAAAGACCGAGCCCGAAAGGGGAACAGAGTCGCGTGACAGACACATTGATGAAGCTGGTATGTGTTTGCAGTACACAGCCACGGAAGACGCTGCTCCCTGTGGGGACCCCCCCCCCCTACTCTCTCTCTCTCCTCGCTCGCATGCACACACACACGATGCGCAAAACTCGCATTTGAACAGTCAATAGCATATACTTAAACTAATAACAAAACATACTGATTCAGAAGCGCCAGATTGTCATAGCAAAGTCAGCATGACCTCCTCTCCTAGGTTCACGAAACTGTCGTCCATAAAATGTATTGCTGTTCTGTTGTAAGTAATCTTAGATTCCTAAATGCATCTACTTTCGAAGGCCAAATAAAGTGCTTTGTTGGCTTGTCAGCCCTAGAACACACAGCTCTTCCCCGACATGCTGCTTCACACTAACTCCACCGGCCGTCTTTCCTTTGCGTCACATTGGGCGCATTATGCAAATATTGTCCCCATTGTGAGGTGAGATATGTGGCGTGTAGTAATGCCTTTTGGGCGGGGCGAGGCTTAACTTTTATCAGATATCCTTTGGTGTGGAGACTGTAGTCGGTTGCAACTGCAGGATCGATCTATGCCTCATCAGCTTGGTAACAGCCAATATAGGAACCCTTGAAATCTCGCATCATATGACCTTTAACGATTTCATCACAAGGACGCTTGAGGAATCGTCCATCCACAACTAGCACTGGATACTGGCCATCATGTAGTCAACACCTCTGGGGTTCTTGTTTCGAGGAACTGATGAGCTTTGTAAAAATTGAAGTGTTTCAGAAAGGCGGTGCATAGAGGAGACACAATAATGTACATTATGTGGAAAATAATGTGTTTTTTAACCTTAAACCGCATAAACAAATTCAGTACCCGAAATTACCCCCCGACAAAATAATGTTATTTTTAAGCAACTCATAAGACCCCTTTAAAGTCGCATAAAAGGCTGTGGGGTACGCATTACGTTACTTACGTTATTAACATGAGTTATGTGATCAAGATTACTGTTTTCAAGTAACTATAAAGTAACAGCATTACGTTTTTTTTACAAGAGAAATCTGAGGTACTTTTAAATATAAACGTCAAAGTTAACGTTGTTTTTTCAGGTTTATTGATGGACAGCTTCCGGGTGTCCCATTTGAGCGATTCAGAAGAATTTCTGTAGTTCTAAAATAAATATGATATGCATTATTCATCTGCACTCACAACAAAACAACTCAGATTGCCTCTTCTTAAAATGAATAAATATTAACATCAAATAGACTCAACAACCGCATATTAATTTTAAAACCACACAATAATCTTTATTGTATTTATCCCATTCTATTAACCAGTCGTTGCTTCTGACCTTCCGTGTTTCAAGGCCGACTAATGCGCATAAAATGCCGCTAGACGAACTGGGTTTTTTTTATTGCTGACGGGGTGGGGGGGGTGTGTGTTGAACTGTCTCTTCTTCATTCTCCGGGTACGACGGTTGGTTACTTTCCCCTCACCGGAGCGTGATCCGTTCCCGTTGTGTTGTGGGAAAGAAGGGGCGGGTGGTTAGGTTGGCCGAAATAAGAACGTTGTTTGTTATGTTTGTTTTATAAACAAACAACAGGCGCCTCCGAGTGAAATAAGTGAACGCAAAATAACGAAGCAGTCCTTTCCATAAAGTAACGACTACCGTAATTATTCACTTTTTATGGAGACCAAGATTGTAATGGGCATGACTGTAAAAGAACGTCCGCCCCCAACACGGATGAAAGCAACACCATCTGTGGTCTAAATGATGTTAGACATGGGGCACAGACGGTATGTCACCTGTCGCATATGAGAACCTGGAGATTTGGTGCTCCCTTAAAATGACTAATTTAAAAATAAATTAAGAAGACGGAATACATGGCACTTTAGTTTAATTGAGGGTAACATTTTTTTGTTATAAACATATATCATAAAGTGTGATATACTGTTATATTTTAAAATTAAAGGGAAGTATTAAATACAAATGCAATTACTTTATAGTAAACTTAAAAATAAAATGTTAATATTTACAACTTTTTAAAATTTTCATCATTTTTGAACTTAAAATCAGCAGGCTTTTATTTTGGCGGGTTTGGAGCTGCCGATCGAAGAACGTCAGTGAATGAAGTGTCAGTTTTGCATTGTGCTTTGAAAACGTTAGCTGGTAGCCTAGATTTATGCTTTCATTTTGAATAGAAATCTTATACAGTACAGCTTGTCGATCTAAAATGGTGATTGTGTATTAACAGCTGTCAACCATGTCGGTAATCAAATGCGCTGTCAGAACTTATTTACACAGAGCATTTTTTGTTTTGGTCGCGCATGCGGACCTGCGGACCACTTATGTGCACCCCTGGTTATAGGCCTAGATCACCATTGTTTGTTTGTTTATTTATTTCCTAATTTTAAATCAAAACGTTGCAACGACAGACTTCTCTCTAGGTGGCCTAGTCCTAGTCAGAGCCAATCCTCCCTATACGCAAAATAAGCAAGCTGCGTAGGGCCCACAAAACACCAGGGGCCCCCTGGCCTCTTCAATAGAGTGAATTGTTAGTTTCGTGGTGAATGTGGGGTCAGCGGTTGTATGAACCCTGAATGCTAATTTTGATCTCGGTAAGGTGCCTATCGCCCTTTCTTCCATAAAAAATCAGTCAAATCATGTAATGTGAATGTCGTACAGTCTTGCTCGAGACAAAAAAACGAGTTGAATGCGTACTGAGCCACAGAAGAGACCCCATGGTTTCGTCTCAACGCTTCCGCAACACTATTCGAGACGGAGTGAACACGTACACACTGTGTTTCTTCATTCGTTCATACCACTCACCCAACCCCCCCCGCCCCCACCAAACCCCCTGCAGACACGTTTTGGCGTAGGGCCCAGAAGATCTAGGTCGCCTCGTCGCCCTCAGTAAAATTAGATTTGGACATGCTTCAAAACTTCATGAAACTGAAAACATGCTCCTCACTGTCTTGCCACTTACAATGGCGTCCACGCATATTGTCCATGAATCCACAGACCCGTATCATTTTTTAGTTTTCAGAAAGGTGCTTAACAACTGTGCTGTGTGAACCCAGTGAATACACTGAAGTATACTTTGGGCTTTAGACAACTCTGGCTGCACACGTACAGTACACACAAAACATACTGACAATGAAATTTATGTCACACACTGCACATGTACCTATAGCGTATGCATAGAAAATGAAGTAACGGGCCTGTCCCAATACTCACACTTGTGGTCTTGTTACTTGACCACTTGTCTACTTACATTACATTATATATTTCCAGTATGTGGCCCAAGTGTTCAAATGGGTGTAAAGACCACAATTGTTCATGGATCAAATGTTCCAGAAAGTTCTGCCGTTACAACGCAGTTATTCTCTCACTGACATCTTAACTACTGTATACAACATGGGTGAAAGTACACCCCGATGCAACCTTTGCACTTGACCACTTGTCTACTTAGCGTGATGAGGTGAATTAGTAAGGGGGGAGGCCCCCCTTCCCTATTGACACTGATATTAAGACTCACTTAAGCATATTTTTAGAGATTGGATGGTGTGTCACAATTTGTGATAGGAAGGGTCATGAGAGACCGTGTTTGGGGTAAATTGATCTAGATGCTGATGGGTGGTGGTGAAAGAGAATGTGTTTATAGACATTGAATAGGAACGTGGTAGTATATTGTCATGGTTGTCAACTGGGGACTACTGGGTAGAGCTCATACTTAGTCTCTGGAGAGAAATAACATATATATATGAACACACTACCGGGTTCAAATTGGGATCAGAACTATTTTTAATGTGGGTAATAGGGATTCGTAGGCGCATCAAGCTGCATTTAGTGTAGCAAACTACGGACATCCAATATTGAGGAAAGATTATGAGATACAGAATGTTTTTCGGTTTGATATACATAAAACAGAGGGAGCCGTATCACTGAAGTGTCAGCAGCAGAATCCATCGGGGGCGGGGCACATGACTTCCGAAGCAATTCTAAGTCGGTTAGTTATCTTGGTGGCGGAAAACTTGTTGGTTGCTGCGTATATGGGGTTGGGAACCTTGTATACTTTTTCAGGAGGCGGTGATGAAATAACAAGTCAAAAGACGACGGTTATGAAAAGAGAAAGAGTGGCAACAGTAACGACCGGGTAAAGCTGCAGGTCGTAAATTTTTTTTCTTCTTTTTTTGGAAAGAAAGTAAAAACGTGAGGCAGCAAGGAGGTGAAAGTGGTGGAAAATTGACGCAGTGGGAGGTTATATGGGGGAAAGATTTATATTTGGAATAAATCTGTTTGCTTTTTGAGATTTTTATTCATCAAAGAACCCTGAAAAAAGTATTGCATTTTCCAGAAAAATATTTGGCAGCACAACTGTTGCCAACATTGAGAATTCTAATAATAAATCAGCATATTATACTGATTCCTGAAAGATCATGTGACACTTTACACGGAGTAAGGCTGAGGGCAATTCAGCTTTGGCACCAGAAATAAATTATATTTTAAAGTGTATTAAAATAGAAAACTGTTATTTTATATTGTAATAATATTTTGCCAGATTACTGTTTTTTTCTGTATTTTTGATCAATAAATGCAGCCTTGGTGAGCATAAGAGACTTCTTTAAAAAAACTTTACAAGTCTTACTGATCCTAAACTTTTGAGCGGTAGTGTATATATATATATATTCTTAAGTGTAAAGTTAAAGTTGTACCCTTTGGGATAAGATGGCCCTCTCAAAATGGGGCATATCTTGCCCCAAAATAATAGGTCGCTTGAAAATGTTAAAGATAAAATGTTAAAAAAAAGTGAGTGAGAGTGAATTGGAGGCATTAGCTTTAGCTTACCTCCACTTCAGAATGAAATAGTCTGAGAGCAAAGTATTATGGGGGAGGGGATCAAATAAAGTGTGTGTGTGTACATCTACCGTATTTTGAGACAAGCTTGTAGTGCTCTCACACACACACACACCCACCACCCACACACACCCACACACACACACCAAGCCCCATCTCTCGCACACATCCGCGCACACACGACCACAAACACACACACACACAGGTTTGTTTTTTGTGAAAAGTGGGGACATCCCATAGACGTAATTGTTTTTATACTGTACAAACCGTATATTATATTGCCCTTTACCAACCCTACCCCTAAACCTACCCCTTACAGGAGACTCTCCATTCTGTGTGATTTATAAGCGTTTTGAAAAGTGGGGACATGGGGTAATGTCCTGAAAAGACACCTTCTCCTTGTAATACCTATGTCAAACCTTTGTCATTATACAAATTTATGTCATCATTTGTCACAAAAACGCGCGCACACACACACAATCTCACACACACACACACAATCACACTCACTCACTCTCGACTCGTTCCTCTCTCTCGCTCTCTCTCCTCTCCCTTCCGATCCTCTTCTCCATCTCTCTCTCTCTCATTTTGGGACTCCAGGACATCCTCTTTTGTACAAGTGCATATAAACTCAATCAATAAAATACAGACAATTTTCTGTTAGTGTTATCTTAGGTAAGAGTATTTAAAATAAGCTGTTTTTAAGAAATCTTTTAAATGGCCACATTTAAAAATTACCCTAGTTGTGTGTAAAAGTAATAGATATATTTATATTGGACTTCAGATAAAATGTTTTGTAAAGGTCAGAAGCCCAGGGGACTTCCTGCCCCACCTAGGGGGTCATTTTGGCCCAATGGTGGGACAAGATGGCCCCCTTTCATAGTTTTCATGTTTGTGCCATTACAACTAAACTGTTAATTGTTTTTTGATTTCCATAACAGTGTGTTGGGTGACACATAATAATTAGATACATGCTAAACTTAAATGTGTTAAACTTGATCAGTATATGGACATTGTTCTTAAGGGGGAGGTGTTCTTCCCCCATCTTACCGTATTTCCTGTATTTAGCTCAAATGTTGAAGTGTTGTTGAAACTCTAAATGTCTGTTCAGTAACAGACAAAACAATTTTGACATTGCGGTGCTTCTGATTAGCTGATAAAAAGAATTTGCCAACATTTGACTAAATACACATACTCATCAATAAAATGTGCAACACTTTACGTTTGCAATTAGATGTGATATCTAATTCATTTTACTTACCCTGAAAGGTTTCTCTTAAAATCTTGCAGTTTTATGAGCTCCTGAACATTATGGGATAACCTCAAATACTGCTCTCCTCTAAAGTAGTATTATGGATTTATTGTTTGTTAAGGTCACCATGCTTTGTCATTTTAGTCTGACACACGAACTCTCAAGTGGCCAAGGACGCAGGAGTGGGTATTGGGACAGGCCCATACTTTGGCCTTTACAATGGCACTTCTTTTGCCACAGAACCTACATTACCTTCAACATTAGGTGTAGTGTCTGAATTATTTAGGCTGGCTTCAGGTAAATTAGGCCACATTTGTCACTGAGACTACAGTCAAAAAGTGGCCCTATTTACCTGATTTCAACATGTTCCTGGACCAACAAAGACTGTGGTTATTCAGAGAGCCTCCACACAGCAAATAGCACATTTTTCTCGTTGCACCATCTAATCTTGAAATCTCCTCCACAATCTGCTGTTATCTGCTATAATGATTTTCTAGCAAATTCAGAAATATTTGACCCCTCTTGCATTTTTATTCAAATTGCTCATATCATTGCAGACACAGCTAAAATGCAATGTCCAATGACCCTAATCACTGCAGGTAATAAATGACACCTTATACATTTAGTTCAATTCAATCCAAGTTTATTTGTATAGCGCTTTAACGATGCAAATCGTTGCAGAGCAACTTTACAGAAAATTACGTTTCTACAATATTTAGTAGTAGCTTATCAGTAGTGACTGTCAGTTAATGTACATATGGCAGAAATTGATCTTATCAAAAATTGTAGAGAAGTACTTAAAAATAAAGGTTCCAAAAGTTTGTTTTCACAGTGATGCCATAGAAGAACCATTCTGGGTTCCTCAAAGAATCTTTAAGCGTAGAGTTCTTAAAACTTCCACTATGAAGAACCTTTTGAGGAATGTTTAGTTTCCAAGGATGTTAAAGGTTTCTTCATGGAACCATCAATGCCAATAAAGAACCTTTATTTTTTAGTGTACAGGAAGATCTGGACAGCAAATCCAGAAGCGCGAGGGAAATAATTAGTATCAGAAATTTTCCATGGTTTATTTCCTCACTGATATGCCTTGCACAATATCCTCACATTTAAGATTTAAGATCAAGATTTTAATTTTCTCCCTTTGATGAGAGGAATTCTATTGCAACATGATAGCCTCCTCAGAAAGTATAATGATCCCCTTGTTAAATAAGGTTTTTGCTCACCACAGTATAGTTATGGCTTCCAACAAAATATGGATTCAGTTTACACTGATGTGCCCTTGAACTGATACAGCTATGTGAACTTGTCACATATATTATTACAAAGACAGAAATTTTATTAAAGCTAATGCCAGTGTCTTGTTAGATTACAATAATGTTCCTCTGGAGTGAGAATGGTAATGTCCAACTACCTGTTTCTGTTTTGAGGTTTATCGTCCACCTTATGCTGATGAGATTCAGCGAAACACGTGTAATGTGTTGCTTGGACGCCTCTGATCTGCTTTAAGTGCTGTAATGAGGCGCTCAGGGAAAAGCTTGCTTTCAGACATTCATCTTTTAGTTTGACAGTGGTAATGAAGATAGGCCATCAAATGCCACACTACTTAATCATTTATTCAAGTTGCTTTGACACAACGACTGGTTGCTTGTCTATGTTTATGGGTACTATCACCATTAACCAGCAGATGGGGTCAGTGACTTTTTAAAGATTTCCCTTCCTTATTTATCTGCTCCTTTCTTATCTAAATTCGATTTAAGTTTAAAAAATCATTGTCAAGTCATTCTTATTGGATGAAATTCTCCATCATCCACCTCTGTGAAGACAATCTAAGTAGCGTACATTGTTTATCTGAATGTAATTTAATGAATGGCCCACTATAACTGTTTGAATAAATCTAATTTTGCATTTCTTTTGTGGTCTTTCACTGGGGGATGATTGATGGATTTGATGATTCAGCGAGATGGGCCATCTATCTTCTCTGTAATGCTGTCCACATGCTTACAAAGTGACCCTCTTTTAATTCAAGTCTGAAACACACTATTACAAGCTCATATATACAATTAGAGACAAGGGTTTATTGGTTTTGTGTCACAGTGGAGGACAAAAGAGCTCAGATTCAATGAAACGAGTTTAAGTGGAGAAACTATGGACACAATTATGCATTAAATCTGTTTTTATTCTCCCATGCAAACATAATAAATTGTACTCACAGCTGCTTACATGAATTATACTCACTTCAAATGCATGCCATTATGAATCATTTATCTTCAGCTGTAGGGGTGAGAAGCTAAATCCTATGCTTTGTCACATATGATTAATTTCCTCGCAAATTAGACGGAGCTCTATGCCAGCAGACAAAAAGGCCTTTATATAGATGGTGATGTGCTAGGACCTAAACGTTGCCATGATGATTAACCTTGTAAAAAAGAAGTGCATGTGCTTAATTAAATGTGCACTTGTAGTGTACTTTGAATCTTACAAGTATATTTTAAAAAGACTGTACTTGCAGGTAATATAATGTTAATAAAATAAAAGGCCACTTAAGTGTACTTAAAGAGAGTACATTTTTCATGCCTTTCATTAAAGAGAGTTTCTTGCTTCTGTTGAGCACAAAAGAAGGTATTTTGAAGAATGTTGGAAACCAAACAGCTCTTGTCTCCATTGACTTCCATAGTATTTTCCCCCATACTATGGAAGTCAATGGCTACCAGCAACTGTTTGGTAACCAACATTCTGCATAATAACTTATTTTGTGTTCAAGAAAGGAACTCATACAGGTTTGGAATAACTTGAGTGTGAGTAAATTATGACATAATGTTCACTTTTGATTGAACTATCCATTTAAGTACACTTTTAAAAAGTGCACTTATAATAATATCAAATGAAATGTTTTACTTAACCTGGTTTTGTCATGCTTTGAAGAAGTACAGTTATTTTGATGTGTTGACTAACATACTAAAGTGTTTGTAAAATGTTTTGTTCTATATTACAATTAAAGTTAATATATTTTAAGTGTATTAAATTGCAACTTCATACAAATGTGTACAAATATATTTCAATACATGACAATATAAATTACAGTTTACCATAAATGCTTGTCAGTACACTTTAACCATATTTCAAAGACACCAGAATTATGAAATGACATATAAAGATGTACTAAAGGGGTCAAACAACATTTAATATAAATTCAAGCTATAATACACGTGTACATACATTGTAAATCCACTGCAAATAACATGCAATTAAGTGTCTGAAAACATTACATTCAATTCACATTTATTTATTTATTGTTTGTATATTATTTTTGGAATAAGTCCCCTTGTTAAAGTGTAGGCCCAACTTTTTCACAAGGGTATATACAAACTCAGTGATTCAATTTAAGTCTTTCAGATATTTTTAAATATATATATTTCTATTAAGATCACCTGCCACAGTTTTGAGTGTTATGCAAAGATTCCACATCGTATTGACTCAATGGATGTGAGATAAACACACTGGACACTCATCTGCATATGCACTTACTCTAAATGAGCTCCAGCAATCTGTGTGGTTTAGCGAGTGTACGGGGCTTTTTAAATCACAGATACTAAGGAACTAATTGCTTTGAATCACATTTTGGACCAACAATATTTCACAGCTCCCAGTTGCCTGAACAAGCAAGTTGTTATGCATATGTTGCTGATTTGGGAGCTCCCAGCATGCATTGCCAGCATTACTATTTAGGCATTTTTGGTGTTGATAGATAAGGCGTATTCTTTTTGCTGTTTGCTGCATTTATTATTATGCAGTTGTCATCACTATTATTTATTTACTGTGTGGTAATGTGGTGCTGTTAGAGCTTATCTTTTGCTTATTAATTGAGGTTTGTGTATTGAGTGTTACACTCTACATTTATATAAAGCTATTGAACATAATGTTTGTAAGATGCTGTCCTTCAGAAATTGCACCGTTCGAATATGCAATGATAACCAATATATATCTTATATATATATATATATATATATTATATATATATATAATATAATCTATAGATAAATTTAAATATATAATATTATATATATAATTAAACAAAAAATATATTATAATATATATTTATTTTGTTAGATATTAAACAAAGGACTTAAATATAAATATAATATATACATTTATAGTTAAAACCTAGTTGCCAAGACAACATTTCACATTTTCATTAGTTTAACTTGATATACTAAAATAACCATATAAAATCAATAACAAGAGGTATAAAACTGTACAAAAAAATCACACAAACTAATACAATTATACAAACTAATAAAAATGGCAAAACTATTAAACAAAGTTACTAAAACTTTAACTAAAATTAAAACAACAACAGAAAATAATATATAGTATTAAAATAACAAAATAATAAAAACAGTACCTCAATGAAACTAAAATAACACTGTGTTGTAGTACTTGATTCCAGAAAAGACCTGACTCAGACTCAAGTCCGTCTCAATATTATGACCATTTATATTATGACTAGTCAAGGCCAGCTCATTCGAGTCAGAGTCCAGGTCGAGTCCAAATGCTGCTGCAAATATGGTCTTGGACTTGAGATGGACTTGAGTCCGAGTCTGGTCTGGAACTACAGTTTTTATCTGTGTTGTAGTAAAGAGATTTAAGAAAAACTGGCAATAAGAACTTAAAGAGGAAACTTAATGTGAGTCATGAAAAATTAATGCACAGAGCCAGTGTGATACATAAGTGGTACCAAGTTGCACAAAATGCAAAAATACCTGCGTAATCATTTGCATTAATTTCATCATTCAGTAAAGAGCACTAATGTTTTGTCTGAGACAAGAGTTTGTGCCACCAGACGGCAATACTGCATGGGTCATGAAGCAGTGCTGGATCAATACTGGGTACAGACTACATATTATAGCTAAAGCCATAACTGCTGCTATTGATTGATAGCAGGGCAGGCTGTGGAATGAATACCGGGGTCTGGAATCATTTATTGTACCCTTGCTCTTATGTGTTTTGTAAATATGTTGGGTTGTATCGGGCCTAATCAGGTGATGGAAATAGTATAATACAATTGATGCTAGGCTTTTTGAATAAGTGGCCTTGAGTGGGTACAAATGTGACAAAACTTCACATTATGGAGAACTCACCAAGCTGGAGAAAACTAATTTAAGCAGAAAATGAAAATACCTGAAATAGCTTCATTTCATGAAAAGAGGGAGAATGTGTTTTTATGCACGAGCTTCAGTTTTTGAACGGCTGCAGGTTCAAAGTTTACTCTGAGCTCTCTTGTGGCTTGTTATGTATGAAGTGTCAAAACTATCAGCAGAGAGATTCTGAGTGCACTGCACATGCTGAATTTGAAGGGATCTCTGGGATATAAAAAAAAAAAAACGTACTTCCTTGACGGAACTGTAGTATTTTTCTTCCTGTTGGATTCATGCCATTTCATCTAGAGACAGATAAAAACCCTGTCTGGTTGCTTTTCCATGCAGTGAATGAGGACTGAAGCTTAAACAAAATATGCCAAAGTATCATAATTGATCCATACCCTTGTGAAAAACGGAGTACACTACAGCATGCGTTTAAAAAGAGCACTGCCATAAGTGACTTTTTATTTAATTAATACGACAATATCTGCAAGAACATTTTTTACTTTTAAGATGGGAAGTACACTACAAGTGCAGAAAAATAAAATCTTCTGAAGACTTTTTGTACTAGCCCACATGAAAAAATACTATAGTAATTTATAGTAAATACTAGTATTTTTGAACCACTATAGTGAAGTGTATTATACTGTATATATTATAGTATTCACAACAATTTGTTAATGAATGCTACAGCATACTGCAGTATTAGCGAACTGATAAACTGTAATAAATACTGTAGTATTCTTTAGTTTCTACTTTACAATACTACAGTATTGTAGTATAATATACCCTATAGTTGTAGAAAACTTAGTACAGTACTGGGTAAATTAATTTGTTTATATTACTATAATTGTTATATTACCACAGAAACTATAGAATTACCACAACAAATTAAATCAAGTACTTTACATTCTTAACAATCAGGTCTTTCAAAATGCGCTTCAGCGATGCCTAGAAGAACCCTTTTGGTTCAACAAAGAACAATTCAGTCAAAGGTTCGTTAAAGAACCATCTCTTTCTTACCTGTTTATAATCCCCGAACCTTTTTTTGCCACAAAGAACCTTTTGAGAAACAGAAAGATTATTCAGATGTTAAAGGTTCTTTATGGAACCATTTAGCCAAAAATGTTCTTATATTGGCAACGTAAGCACCTTTATTTTTAAGAATGTACTATAGTATGGTTCAGAAACACTATAGTATTTACTATAAATTACCATAGTATTTTTTCATGTGGGAGGATTCAAGAACACTATTCAGAATGTGGCTGCATCCCCGTTATTGCAACCATAGTCAAATCTCCTCCCTCAAAAATATAACTGTGAGTCCAAACATATGTCTCAATATGTATTGTTAGTAAAATCATGGGCGCAGACTCCTGATTGGGCCGACTCACAGGCTGCAACATCACACAGCACTGGGCTTCTTCACGAGCTGACAGCATTCAATGACAGAAGGTAGCGTGGAAAAAATTGTTTTGGCTCTCTTTCATGCAGGACCTTGGAAAAAGAAGTACTCCTAACTTTGAAGTATATGCATCTATGTTGTAATGGTAGGGTGCACCATACCCGGGCATGTTTACGGGACGCCAACCTTGCCATGAGTCTATATGCTTAACATTTAAGTTTTGGCGTAACCCTGTGCAGATCGATCGTGTATGGCATTATTTCACGAGAGCAATAGAGAACAGAGTAGACGGCTCCTTATGCTTTTAAATCGATCTGGCGGTACTTTGGTGTCATACAATGAATGGTGGCAGCATCTAACAGTCTAAACGAAACAACACATGCGCATATTTGCCTTTGATCGTTCGTTCTCACCTTTTCACACGCGCAGCCACATGATTGGTCGATTATATACAATACCTGCATGTTGTTGGTCAAGCTACTTTGGATGTTTTAGACAATATAAAAATCCTGTCCTGAACGTGTCCCCACTTATGGCCACCCTATGTAAAGGTTAAAATCCACCCATTTTAATAAAAAATTAAGTTTTCTATAAAAATGTTTATTTACTGCACTGAGGCAACATCTCCATTCATTTTCATTCATAGGTCTCAATGATCATTTTATCCAGGGGTAGCTGAATGCTGAATATATGCAGTAATATCTATAGATCCATATATCATAGACCAAGTCATTTCTGATGTGTGTATGTGTGCACCCATGGGACCCTGGACAATTAAAGGTTAAAGGGGTCGTATGTGTTGCTAAAAAGAACATTAGTTGTGTATTTGTGTAATGAAATGTGTTTATGCAGTTTAAGGTTCAAAAAACCCATTATTTTCCACGTACTGTACATTATTGTTTCTCCTCTATGCCCCGACTTTCTGAAACGCGTCGATTTTTACAAAGCTCATCGTTCTGAAATGTGAGGTGTGCTCTGATCGGCCATCTATCCAGTGCGTTGTGAATTTCTCAAGCGTGTGACGGAAATGTTACGTCCCTTACCATACTGTGATGCCTGCGGCAACCACATGTGACGACCCCAGGCTGGACTCCGCTTCGTCCACGGTGAAAGCCGATCCGGAGATCCACTGCGCGAAATTGATGTATTTCCTCAGCGACCAGCACGGATCAGCTCCAGGCATGACGAAGCGATATCGTCCTCTTTTGGAAGACCAAACAAAGTAGTTTCGCTTTCACAACGAAGCACACAGCGCCTTCACGACATGGCGGCGGCGGCAACAATACTACAGTGAGAATAAAAGTTACGCCTTCTTTCTTTGCGTGAACATTTGGGCGGCGTTATGCAAATCTTCCCAGATAGTGACGTAGGTATGTGGGGGCGTGTTTAAACGAGCCGTTTTAGGTAGGTGTGGCTGACTCTTAACTTTTATAAAGAATATCTCTTTGGATTTGAGACTTTAGTCTGTGCAACTTTACAGATCTTCTTTATGCACCAAGAGCTTGTAACACTCCAAAGAGAAAGGAAAAATTGAAATCGCATCATATGACCACTTTAATGGAGATGACTGACTGGTTTCATCATTCTCTATGACTGTGGGATTATGAGTTGCATATGACTGAGAGTTAACTACCAAATGGTTTTAGTCATGTGCAGACATTTACAATTATGTTTTCATTGCATTACTTAATACAGTCCATTCCTGTGGGACGTGTATGCATATTTTATCTCTATGTAACTGACTAAAATGGTTGAATTTTAGATGTTGCTGCTTGAAAATTATGACCTTGTGGCTAAAACAGACAGAATAACTGGGTCTGCCTGACTCTAAAGAATAGATCATTTTCAGCTTGTGTGTGTGTGTAAGCTACCAGAGTTATTTAATTAATTAATTAATTTATTTATTATGCTAACTGTAGAAACAAAACTTTACACATAAAACTTTTTCTCCCCAATTATTATTTCTTTGTGACGTGTCTCATTTTGTCTCATATTATACTGTAAAGTCAGTCATATTAAACAAGAGCCTGAAAATTCTACATTTTTTAAATTGAACAGTTTATTGAACATATTGAAAAAAATGTGATGCAGTATGGGAGACTATGGAGCTCATACTTGAGGAGGAACAAAACTGAGCAAAACTGCAAATATGAAATTCAGTGCAGTTGCTGATATTTATCTGGCCAAAAATGTAAGAATTATGATTGTAATGTGAATCAATGTAATCTTTGTAACAGTATAACAGACTACTTACAAAAAATGCATATAAATATCAATTGCTTTCTTAAAAAATCCTCACATTTTAACATGATTATTCTAGTTGCTTCAGTCTAGTAAGTGTTCGTCTTGAAATATTACAATATAAAATTGACTTTTTTCCCCATTTACTTTCTAAAGTCATTAAAGATTTCAAAGCAAAAAGACATGCGCACCATGAACTGAAGGTGGACATTTTTTGAATCATAGCTACTAAAAAGGCTTGCGTACAGGTTTTTCAGCAAAGTTATGATCATGTTGACGATTTAGAGGCCTTATATATATTAAGTATGACACAGTATGCTTTATAGGGTTAAATAATCATCCTTCTGGATAAAATGGATGGTATAAACTATGTTATAAACACATGCAACCAAATGCTTCAATGGGAGTTGGAAATGGTTCTTGGCCACAGTAAGCTTTAATGTGGACCAGACCTAATGCTGTTTGGTCAAGGGTTTGAGATGGAGGAAAACCTGCACTGAGACACTTAACCTGAGTTCCCAGATCCACCTATAAATGAGGACTGTGCAGCTCTTATTTCTTATAAAGCACCTCCACTAATGCTAGCAAAGCTGTAAATGCTGAGCTACTAGAGCCATTGATGGCTTGTCTCCAAACCAGCTCTTCAATAGATATAATAACAGATTTCACCTAAGCTGTTGTTGTCCATTTCAAGGACCTGCATTTCATTACTTGCCTCTCACACAAATTCCAGGTATGTGGTCTGTGTTCACTCAAACACTTGAGGTGGTTAGCTGTGTGAATTGCTCACCAGCTCTGGGCAAGAGCACTTTATAAACACTAACTGTTGGAAAGCATAGACTACAGAGCCATGCTCTCTGCTGAAACATAGTAGAAAGACTGTTTTGGGAGATTATGAGATGAGAAGATATAAATATTATTTTCTTTATTTAAAGCGGTCATATGTAATTTGTCACATGTGTCATTTTTGAATCATTATCTATAGATTTTTATAAAAATATGATTTTTTAAAATTTTATATATATTTTAAATTTGATTTAAAAAACAAACAAACAAAGATCATCACAGAGGTTTGGGTTTGGGACCTTGTTTAAGTCAATGACAGCACTTTCTGTTAAACTACCTTTTGTAGTTTTAGTTTTTTTTTGCGGACTGTTAGGAAAAGAGCAGCCAGAACATTCAGATAACCATCTACTTTTGTGTGTTATGGAAGAAAGAAAGTCATACAGGCTTGAAACAACAGGAGGGTGAACATTTTCTGCATACTCAAAGTTCCTTCTGGTTTATTTCCCCTGAAAATAAATAAAAAAAGTTTTTTTTCCCCACGCAGCAGTGAAAAACATAAGGAAAATCGTCTTCAGTCTTCCATTATATGGGTATTAAGTGCATGATAAAGTTGCCTTGAGATATAGCTCACAGAAGGAATATTTAATCAAGGATCTCTGGGAAGCTCCCTGCTGATCTGTAATGTATAACCCAGTGACAAAAGATACTGTTTGCAATATTAAAGTAAACATCAGCAGTTGTATCATTAAATGTGAATATGCAGTCAATTGAAATCATTACCTGCAGCTGTATGATTGAGGACTGAAGTTTAGGTTTTGTTTGCCCTGTCATCCATCGTGTGAGCTTAATGTCAGTGCATAAAAGCTCCACCTTAAATGTGAATCTACTCTACACTGTTAAAGGTCTGGGCTATGAAATGATCTTTGTGATGGATGACATTCCCCGCACCCTGTCTGTGAAAGACAGCACAATGACAAATCCAGAGAACTGTAATATTCGGAAAACCGACACCGTCTGCCTCAATAACGCTCGGCCCGCTTCCATTTGAGCTGTTATTAGGCTACATGTGCTTCTGATGCTTCATTTCAATATTCAAATATGCAAAGGAGATTCAGGCATTTGGATAATCAGTTCACTGAGCTGTCATTACATCTTTTGAAGTAAAAGACACACTCTGATTCCATTCAGCGCTGTCACAAAGCAAAACATAATCCTGCGGATATGAATCAGGGTTAAGCCAGGAAGACATGTGTGCCATCTAATCAACATGAGCTGTGCAAGCAGGTATTGATCACCATTTTTTATAGTATAATTAACAGATTTTTAATTTTCTCAGTGCAACATGTGTTTGTATTTGTATCAAAACAAATACATTTTGGTAAAGTATTGAGTAAGGATGTACAGTCTAGTTTTTAGACACTTTTGAGCACTTATGTTTCATTGCAAACAGGATAAATGACATGACACTTCCACCCTGGAAAAATAAATAAAAAATTTATTTCATACATGCAAGGACATAAATATGCTCTTCTATGATGAGCATGATTTTAATTTTAATTTTTGGGGGCATTAAGTCAACAATGTCAAGGTGATACAAACTGTCCTAAAAAATTTAGGAAAGAAAACTTATTAAGTAGTTTGGATCATTATGTATATTATTTATTTTAAATATGAAAAATAACTGCTCAATATTTATTTATGTATGTATTTTTTTTAAATTATATATTTATTATGCCTTTTTATGTTAATTTATATAATGTTACATTTATTTAATTAACATGACTTTGGACATTAATTAATTAACTAATTAGTCTGAAGTCATGCTGTGCAACCAACAAAAAATTTGAAAAAAACAACATTATAAATTGACAAGGTTGACATATTTCTAAGACTTCGGCTTTGATGGACACTCAAATCACACAGATGCAACTGCGTGGGTATTAAACCAGTGCTTACACTCTAAAAAATGCTGTTAAATGTTTAACCCAACCTTCTGGGTCAAAACAACCCAATGGCTGGGTTGGTCCCTATTTTACCCAGCACTGGGTTACATTTAACCCAACATTTTTTAGAGTGTAGGCACTGTTTCAATACCAAACCAAGTGGCATCTGCAAAAAAATGCTTCTAACTTTTCTGAGCCATGTTTGAAATTAATTTTAGCCAACTGATGCCAAAGTGCATGTTTTTTTTTGCTTTAAATTTCCCTCAAGTTCACATAAAAACGTGTGCTGCCCTGCCCTTGTCCAGCTTATAGGTAATTTATTTTTTTTTTTTTTTCCACACTCTAAAAATGCTGGGTTAAATACAACCCAGTGTGGGGTAAAATAGGGACAAACCCAGCACTTGGGCTGTTTTGACCCAGCGGTTGGATTAAATGTTTAACACAACCTTCTGGGCAGTAACCCAACCGCTGTGTCAAAACAACCCAAAAGCTGGGTTTGTCCTATTTTACCAGCACGGGGTGGTATTTAACCAGCATTTTTTAGGTGCAATTTTTGCAGGATACTTTTCGTTCTCGGAGAGACACATAATTGTCAGATCCATTCTTTAGTTATTCCCTGCTGCGCTGTCAGACATAAAAAACTCCACTCTTATCGTGCACAAATTTAATGGAAAAATAATTATGTTTCTTGCTGAGGCAGGAGTGCATTAAGCCCCAAAAGTCAATCGGCAGATAAAGACAGAGAACAGTTCAAAATGTGTTTATTCATCCATTCTGTTTGCTATCATTTTGTGTGCCAGACATGATTTAAACAGACAAAAGCCTCAGAAAACTGAAAAAGATCTTGCATGTAATTGAAAAATTGACTCTGTTATGTCAGCATATCATGGACAACAATATTTGGTAATAAGTAAGTAAATTTTTTATTATAGTCTAATGGAGTTGTCAACCTAGATGGCCTTTAGTTGTTAATTACAACCAAATCATTAGTCAAACACACAAAATATTCATTAAACGTTAACTTCCCCGTAGCCCTATTGTTAAATCAATAGTCTGAGTTTTTTCATTGCCAGTCTAGTGCAGAAATATTTTATTTCACAAAAACTGGCATTGATCTGCACAAGGATAAACACAGCATGAAACATCTCAGACAAAAAGGTGTCAAGGTCTTCTCGTTGTTTCTGTCTTCATGCATGTCAGTGCTTGAACTGTATTTGATTATCATCTCTCAAAACATCTTTGAGTAACTGAAGATAGAATACGTCAAACATGCTTTCTCAGAGCTGAATAAAATGTTGGAAGGATTTGGATTTTTTTTTTTTAATGATGGATATTTATTTGTGTAATGAGCTTTATAATAAATTAAGTAATCATACATTTAAAAAAGCATTTAGATTTATATATCAAATTTAAAGGGACAGTTCACCCAAAATATGAACATTTGCTGAAAATGTACTTACCCTCAGGCCATCCAAGATATAAATGAGTTTCTTACAAACATGCAGCTTTTCACTTCATAAGATATTAACAGATAGACTGGAGTGGTGTGAATTACTTGTGGATTATTGTGATGTTTTTATCAACTCTCATTCTGACGGCACCCATTCACTGCAGATGATCCATTGGTGAGCAATTGATGTAATGCTACATTTCTCCAAATCTGTTGTGGTGAAGAAACAAATTCATCTACTTCTTGGATGGCCTGAGAATGAGTACATTTGTAGCAAATTTTCATTTTAGGTGAACTTTTCCTTTAAGGACAGAAACGTGTACTTTCTGCCAAGTTTGCCCAACTAAAAATAAAATAAAAAAACGAATCAGTCACACGTTTTGTTGAAACTTGTTGAAAGGACAAAGCATGTGCAAACATCACTGAAGAATGCCACTATGTGCTCAAACCCCTGCTTCAATTCAGCACCCTCTCATAAAGCTGTCAGTTGTAGATCTATGTGATGGTTGACATCTTTAGACTGCTGAAGATGAAGGTGAGATGTGAGGGGCATGCTGTATCTCACTGCATAATAAAGCATAAATATGCACGACCATTCATTTTCTTAGACGGTTAGAATGTCAGGTCGGGTTGGGCTGCAGTGAGGAGGCTCTCTGTGGGACAGGAGCTTGATGAAAATAACAAAGTTCAGAGTTTCTTGAAAGGAAATACCCTTGGGATGCTGTAATTCCATGAGATGTTTCAATTTCCTCAAGGTTTTGATGCTGATTCAGGTGTGCCTGTTTGTGTTGGAGACATTTCAACAAGACTTTTAGGGAGAATTATGTAAATATAATCGTTGTTATAAATGAGTATTTCTTTTTTTGTTCAGTGTTAAAATTCTTCTATTTCAGGATATGTTAGGGATAATGTACAGTCAACCAGTCATTATTGCAAAATAAAATTCAGACAGGTGATCAGTCAGAACGGCTCTATTTTGCAATTACAGTGGTCTGACAGACATAAATTAATATGTGGACATGAAATACTGATTTGAGTTGAATAATTTTTCACCTGTATACTAAGCACTAAGCACTTGACGACATGAATGCCCTTGTGAAAAAGAAGTACACTATAGCATACTTAAAAAAAGTAAACTTAGGTAGAAAGAATATACTTAAACAAACGACTCTAAAGGGATAGTTGACCCAAAAATGAAATTCTTTCATAATTTCTTCATCATTTAGTCCCTAATTTACTCAAGTTGTTCCAAAGTTTGAGTTTTCTTTCTTCCATTGTGCACAAAAGAAGATATTGTTTACCGACGTTCTTCAAAATCTCTTAAACCAAAGAAAGGTTTCGGAACAAGTGAAGGATGAGTAAATTCTGACAGAATTTAAATTTTTGAGTGAACTATCTGTTTAAGTGCAAACTGAATTGAATGTTTTCAGACATTTAAAAACATGTTATTTACAATTAAATTAAAATGTGTTATCGTTTAAATGTATATTAAATGCCATTAGTTGAACTTAAGAGTGCCTTTTGGGCACGCTTAAGAAGGACTGAAGTACACAAGTTTTTGATCTATTTACAAGTATTTGACATTATAAAAGCATTTTTAAGTTGTACTTAAAGGGGTCATATGATGCAAATTTTTCCTTTCTCTTTGAAGTGTTACAAGCTCTTGGTGCATAAAGAAGATCTGTAAAGTTGCAAAGACTAAAGTCTCAAATCCAAAGAGATATTATTTATAAAAGTTAAGAGTCAACCACGCCTACCTAAAATACTCGTTCTAAACAAGCCCCACCTGCACGTAACAATGTGGAGATTGCTAACGCTGCCCAAATGTTACGCGAAGAGAAAAAGAAGGCGTAACATTTTTATTATCTGCGTATGGTGGTGCAGTGTTTTGTTGTGAAAGCGAAACTACGTTGTTTGGTCTTCCAAAAGACTACGATATCTGCTTTGTCATGCCTAGAGCTGATCCGTGCTGGTCGCTGAGGAAATACATCAACTTAGTGCTGTGCATCGCCGGATCGGCTTTCACCGTGGACGAAGCGGAGTCCAGCTGGGGTCGTCACATGTGGTTGCCGCAAACCCGCCCGCCACTCACTCTAGCGCAGGCCTCTGCTCACTGTAGGCCGCGGTGTGTGACGCGGTTTCGTTGTGAATGCGAAACTACTTCGTTAGGCTTTCCAAAAATGGACACGACTAGAAATAAATGGTTAAGTTGTAGTAGGGTGCACGATAAAGCGGCATGCGATATCTAACATGCTTGCCCAGAAAAGCCGGTTCTGTAAGCGCGGTAAATCTCCATGCACCGCGCGGCTTTCACACTTGGAAGCAGGAACTACACAGAGCCGTGGTTCCTGAACGAGACTGGCAAAACCACGTTAGCTTTGTGCGATGTTTGCACAGCTAGTTGTATTACAAAATGTTCCAGAACACTTCAACCCAAATTTTCAGATGTGTTCAGCACATTTTATGGAGGACTGTTTCGTGATCCTGTTAGAGTAGACTACAATGCTGGCTGTTTTGATTCAAAGACTGTAAGTAAGTTTTTATATATAAAGAATTTGCCACCGACGATTCAAACGCGAGTGTAGAGTGCGTTGTTGTGGTAATTCTCTGACACAAATGAGACATGTTTTATGTACGTGGCGAGATGCAACGCGTAAAAAGACAGTATGAGTCATTATAATCCGTAATTATGTCCCCACTGGATGCAACAAATGCATGTTTATAAGGGGTTCATGTTTGTGTTCATAGCATCGGCCGCGACAGGGCATAACAAAATGGTAGGGGCGTAACATTTCCGTTATTCGGCCAATCACAACGCACTGGATAGCTGGCCAATCAGAGCACACCTCGCTTTTCAGACCGATGAGCTTTGTAAAAATCGACATGTTTCAGAAAGGCGGGGCATAGAGGAGAAACAATAATACACAGTATGTGGAAAATAATGTTTTTTTAACCTTAAACCGCATAAACACATTTCATTACACCAAATACACCAAATAATGTTCTTTTTAGCAACGTCATATGACCCCTTTAAGTGTGTTAAGAAACATTCATAAAAGTATACTCTCTTTAAATGCACTACAGTGGCATTTCATTTCATTTATATTATATTATCTGCAAGGAAAGTTTTAAGATTTGAAGTACACTACAAATGCACATTCAATACAATTACGCACACTTCTTTCTCACAATACCAATCAGAATCGAGTATTCCAGAGAGCCGTGTACTACGCAGTAACAACTACCAGAGACAAACATTTGTGTAAATACAGTGGGAGTCTGTGTCTCTGTGGTGCTATAAAACATTCCTCTGTTTGTTTAATTATACCAACCTGTCCAGCATAGCAACATCAGCTCAACCGATGGCGTGAGTTTAGGGCGGGGATTTCTGATTTTGCATCCAATAGCATTTTTTTTCTCTAGTGGTGGAGAATTTGCACACCACACATTTAATACAACTGTTAAACATTTGTGCTAACGCCGAACACCTGTTCAGTATTCAGATGAAAACAATGTCTCCAATAAATGGCACTATTTGGAAAGCATTACTATTCAAATCATGCCCTTGACGACCGATAATTATTCTGCCCTTCAAAATGTCCTCAAATTTGAATGATAAGCAATTTATGTACGGGTTCATTGTTCAGCATGAGAGGGGAAAAAAGAATCTCAAATTAATATATTCAGCGGATGCAATGACAAATATCCCTTTATTCTTCAGAGTTATTTGTTAAAGCAAGCAGGCAACTAGGCTTCAATTGATTCATTCTGTAAAGGGATCACACTGTGTCTGAGGTGACCCCAAGGGCCTCATGTGCGGCTTCAATTTCCAGCAACTGCAAAGCCATAAATGAGTGCAGAATCAACATCCTTACATACAATTGCAATCAGTGCAGAGGTTTCTGTGCCCGAAAATGGGTAGAGGTGAGTGATGGAGCTTATTTCGTCTCTGGCTTGTCTCTACAGCGGATTACTGGCTCGTACTGTGGCTCATGGGAGCTGTGCTGATGTGCAAAGTCTGAGTCTTTTTTTCATTCAAGGTCAAGTAGTTGGACAAAACAAAATTCAACTTGGACCAAAGGCCCTGTCTTCACTACTTTCCCTTACACAGATTAACCAAACACTCACTCTAAAAAGGAGCTTTAAGGTGAATCATTATTAACCATTGATTTTGAAATCCAATTCAAGACTAAGCCTAATCTGTGTCATGATCCATTTTTCCTGCCTTGAATCCAAGATCCACCACTGATAAGTGAAACCCAAACTTGTTTCACTTATCAGTGGTGGATCTTGGATTCAAGGCAGGAAAAATGCAATATCAAAAGAGAAGAGTGTTTATATTCAAACCAACAACATGACTGTTTCTATACAGCAACCCAATAAACAAGAAGAAATACTGAACAGCTTAGATGTTAGTTATAATATTGCATATTACTTTGTCTATTTTTGCTCAGCCAGTGCAAATAGTTTCAAACGAAGCCACACAGAATACGCCGCTGTGCATCTCTAAGCAACACACATCACTGGTGCTTAATTCTTAAATGAATCCGCATTTTTGAAAAACGAAAATAAGAAGATATTTGGAAGAATGTTAGTAACCTAATAGATGCTGGTAACCATTAAATGCCATAGTATTGAAAGTAAGTCAGTGGGGACAAGCAACTGAGGTTACCTACATTCTTTAAAATATAGTCTTTTGTGTTCCACAGAAGAAAGAAACTCATACAGGTTTGGAACAACATGAGAGTGAGTAAATACATTTCATTTTTGGGTGAACTATCCCTCTGTCAGGAAATTATTCCTCTTTAAATGTTTTGGTTTAACATAGTTACCTGTTGATCAAAAATGGTCTTTAACATGCACCAGAACATTTTTTTTTATCTAGTTGTATTTTGTAACTTTCAGAAGGGTGTGCTCATTTTTGCAAAACAATATTTGATCAGTTTGATATATTGATACACCCAGTCAACCTATTACATTTCTCTGTCATTAGAAGAAAATATCAGTATGAATGTGATTTTGCATTATACAGCGTGAAGCTAAACAAAACTTTACCTAATACAACATGAAAAACCTTTCAAGTGCTTTTCGAATTGAACTAGTCTGCAGCAATGCGTTTTGCATACCCGTGATTTGCACTCATAAATGCAAATACAATTGCATGCTGTTTTTTAAGTTCTGTCTTGAATGAGTTTCACATAACAGTCTTTAAGACAAAATTATAGTTTAATAGTTTTTTACTACTACTACTACTACTACTACTACTACAAATAATTAACATTAGTCTAAAAAAACAATACCATATTCAAAAGTTCACATAGACTTGATTCTAAACATAATAGAATAGAATAAAAATAGGGTCATTACCTAGATGATCCACAGTGTTTAGAACAACTTATCTGTTTTACTGGCCACATGAACATTTGTCTCCTGGCTGGATGCTGAACCTCCTTTATACTGTCAAACCTTACAAAGCAAGATTGAATTCAGTGCCACAAACGACAATATATCAGAGGCCACAAACTTGCTTTAAAAACATTACTTTCATTTATCATTTATCAGTAGCACATAGCAATGAGATGGAAGAGTCTGAATGGCAGAATTTATAGATTGTGCTCTAAAAAGCATCACAAACCCTTCATTCTTAATTATTTGTGGCATCCATGTGTGTCATCCAATCTGAACAGTAAAGTTAAGAGGATGTTTGTTTGGACTGGTGGATAGAAACACAGTTGAATAAGCACTGTAATAAAAAAGTCAAGCATCAGTGCAGCCCTCACTTTACAAACTTTTTTTTCTCTTGATGATCAAAGGCTCTTTATAAAATGTTAAAAGACCTTAAGGGTTTGGATTTATTTGAAACACTGCCACAACAAGTGCTCATTTCATTGACATAGGGTGTAAGTGAACATGTCATGGCTTTTTGGAATATATATATATTTTTTTACAATATTTGAAAGTGTTAGTGATGCTTAGTCGTGCAAAATTCATATGTCTGGTTGGGATGGCATTGCTACGCAGTTGCAAGTGTATTTTGGATGGTTGCTAGGGCAATTGCAGGTTGTGGTCCCTAATATATCTTGTTTCCCACAATCTGGGATTTTTACACATTTTTTGTTTGCCAGGCAAAATTAGTCACACAGAAAAGAAATCTCTCCACAACAAGACACACAATTTGAGATATCATTGATATCCAGGACAGGTTACTTGTTTTGATATGTATTAGGATTCCTTAGCTGAAGCCAACTATTCAAATATTGTATGAAGAGAGATTAGGGTATCCATTTTCATTTTGTTTGAAGAATTGGACAACATATAAATATTTATGACATGGATAAGCTTAAATCAGTGTGAAGAAAAATAGACTAGGGTTGTCATATTGAAAATTTGTTACTCAAGTTATTGCTTGAGCTTTTTATTTAGAGAGAGATCATAAATGGACTTCGGCTTTTGGTTTCATTTCAACAAGACCACAAACAACATGACAGTGTTTCAGTTTCCTTTTTTTTTTCTATGCAAACATGTGGAGACAAGTGGAGAACAGATGCTTATTTTATTCTCAGGGTGTTTTCAAGTGCTGTATTGAGGTTTGATTATAGCAACCATTCAGAGGTGGCATTTGCCAGTTTCAAAGAAACAGTTGGAGGCCTTGACCCCAACCTCCAGGGAAAAGAAATGACAGACAAAAACATTTCATTCACTGGGACTGCAATTATTTTTTTCATCTCTGTTATATTTAACAATGTTAACACATAATTCACTCGTAATAGTCTATTTACAATTGCATTATCGGTTTAGTCATAGTGAAATGATACTTTGAAACTAAAGCGCCAAATCCTTGTCTTTATGAGTGAGGCATTGATTGATTCATTAGAATGATTCTTGGAGAATTGTTGCTTGGAGATGTGCAACAACTCTACTTTGGATTTGTTTGGAATTATTTTCATTGGCAAAATAAATAAAAAACAGACAATATTCCGAGTCTAAACTGTAAGTCACCCAATATTAACTGCTTGTTAATTATTGTACAAAATCAATATGACATTTGCAAACATGCTGATATGCGGGAAAAAACTTAACTTAACTTAACTATAGCTATATCCTTTATAAATATATATTAAAAAAAACAAGAACTCAACACAGGGAAATTTTTTGCCCCAATCTTGAATTTTGGGGGCATTTTATTAATTTTGGTGGGATTTTTGCCCCATTAATCTACGACCCTGCTGTGAGCGCGGTGTGATGGCATGGTATTAGTTGCATTTATTTATTTATTTACAGTTTTGCAATTTTTCCACTATAAAGAACCTTTTGTGCAACGGAAAGATTCCATGGATGTTAAATGTTCTTCTTGAAAACATATGTAATGAATAATTGATGATGGGTAGTTGAATTATACACTCATAAAACTACAAACACCCGAGGAGGTGATTCAGTGAGGAGGCCGTTACACCTTGGGTGTGTATTATTTTCTAATAATTCAACGGACCGAAGTCAAATTATTCCACTTATACTGTGGTTACCACACTTCAATTCATTGTTCTGATTATGTATTTCAAGACATTCGTTAGGTTTTTGATCTTAAAATGCTCTTGTGTGTAGGATTAATTTCTTATGCATCTCATCCAACGCCATGAGACAAGTAAATAAATCCAATCCATTTACTCAGTTTTTACAAGCAAGACTTGTGGCTCAAATTTTGCCGGTTGTTAGGGTATCTATCTGTGACTCAAAGCAGCGAAGTGCAGTTTGTATGTTCACTATCTTCAAGTACTATTCTGCAGGATTAAATAGAGCTATGCCTCAAAGATCCTGAAGTGGACATTGAGAAGGTGCTAAAAAAACACTTTACAGTCTGTAAACCAAGCATTCAGAATCTTTTGTCAAAATTATGTGCACTTGATTCTGAAAAGTGGGATAAAGGGCCACAGCTACGTTGCGTAGATGTTAGAAAATAAGGTGCAGGTCTCTGGTAGAGGTAGAGGTCTGTACTGTAATAATAGCTCTTTATTTTGCCTTGCACTCTCATTTCCTGCTTTCTTTTCAGAATCTTCTGCCCTTGCTGCCCTCTGTCATACTCCATTCAGGTTTCTTTCCACTTCAACCTTTCCTCCACCTGCGGAAGGTGCATGGTGCCTTTTTTTTTGCATATTTTTTGCAAATTGCAAATTGCAAAAACGGTCTTTCCAAAATAGATGAATAACAGTCCCTAGCTACATTAGCAGTTTTAACTCATCATATATGTATGCATGTACTACTATTCAAAAGTTTGGGGTCGGTAAGATTTTTTAATGGTTTTGAAAGAAGCCTCAAAAGAACAGATTTTAATTTGAATATATTTTTTAACAATGTAAAAGTCTTTAGAAAAATATTAATTTCTTAAAAAAACATCTGACTGACTCTAAACCTTTGAACTGTAGTGTAAATGTAATATTTAAAGAAATACAAACATATCTTTTTTCTTATTTACTCTCTTTTATTCTTTTGCATTACCATGCATTCCTTAGAATTAAATTAATGTTAAATAATTTGAAGCAAGCATACTAAGCTAAAATAAAAATTTAATAACATACCATCCTAGACAACTAACCTGCTTTATCTAACTCTGGCAACACATTTCTTATATGACAATTTCCTCATAGTTCCAGCATTTCATATCAGTTTTCATAATCCACTGAAAAACTTTATTTAACTGTGCATTTCACAGAGGAAGTATGCATTTCTAGACAGTAAAATATATCTTGTTACTCAACACAACAAGAAAATATAATGACATCCAAAAGGATTTTAATATAAAACGTACTGCATATGTGTAATAGACACAATAATAAATTGTCAAGTATAAACAGATTGAACTGAAACTAGAAAAAGGAACATTTAATTTAATCTTTCGTTCAGTGTTTCTGTTAATAAACGGAACTGATAAAACCACACAACCACAAGCAGCTGTGTTAGAAAAAAAAAGCTCTGATTTGAAATTTTCCCAGAATGATATGAAATTACTTGATAAAACCCACAAAGAAACAGCTTTACTTCATAATTCACATGACACGTAGGAAGCATGAAAGGCCTAACGTTTTCTGGAATAGATGTTAATAAACTTGGCTGAAATGATAAGCCATTCTTCAACTGTCCTATACATCGCCCACATTTTGTGTCTCCATTAAAATCCATACTCAAGGCTATTCCATATGACATTCAGCACTATGGTTTATGGAAGCACTTCCCTTGTGAAAAAGAAGTGCACTTATTTGTATTGAATGTGCATTTGTAGTGTACTTCAAATCTTAGAAGTACATAAAAAAAGCAGTACACTTCAACCATATTTCAAAGACAACAGAAGTAATTATGAAAGTAAAGTTATATTTATATAAAAAAGTCACTGTTAAGTTCAGCGTTTAGTATCAATATAAACTAGAATACATTTTAATTTAATTGCAAATAACATTCAATTAGCTGTCTGAAAACATTACATTCATGTCACACTTAAGCATATTATTTGAAAGAATATACTATTTACACAGTAAGTACTCTTTTTAAAGGGATATTTCACCCAAAACGGAAAATTCTGTCATAATTTCCTCACCCTCAAGTTTTAAACCTGCAAGAGTTTCTTCTGTTAAACACAAAAGAAGATATTCTGAAGAATGTTGCTAACCATACAGTTGCAGTAGCCATTGGAAAGCCATATGGAAAAAGTACTATGGAAGTCAATGGCTACCGTCGCCTGATTGGTCTTCTTTTGAAAGAAAAAAAAGAGAAACTCATACGGGTTTGGAACAACTTGAAGGTGAGGATTTTTGGGTGAACTGTCCCGTTAAGGGTGCTCAAGTGTTCTTCTTTTCCTCAAGTAGTATAGTAATGATAATCAAATTAACTTTGACTATTTTTTTCTGCCCATCAGCTTGATGTTGTCATGTTCAGTTACGCCAGCCTCTCAACATACATTAGTTTCATTAATTAAATGATTTAATTGACTAATTTATTATAAGAACAGTTAAGTGGGCCATTTATTCATGGCCACCAGCTGAACATTAGCACTAGTACTCAACAGACTGACGTTATCTCATAATTCATAAATCATAATTCTTATAACATAAATAGCTACATATCTCAATAACTCATTCCAAGGGCTTGTAGTTTTCTCATAGTCAGCTTTGGGGATGATACTGGTATTGTTGCAGAACTTTCACAGCATTAAACTGCTGAATATATGTGAAAAATCAGCATGTTTAAGCCAGACTCGCATGCCACGTGGAAGTGTGCTGTTTGGTTGAGTTTGTGAGATTCACAGTGCACAGCATGTTTCCCTCTTGTTATGTTCCTCTATGAAGATTTGGCTCTGCTTCAGCTCTCCAGGAGCAAATCCTACAACATGAATAGAGCTAGCATTCCTGAACACTTTTCAAGATGATACAGGAGGGTAATATGAAATTAATGTGCAACATACTGTTATTAAAAGTAATTTGATTTAAATTAGCATATGCACCAAAATAAAACTGCAAACCAATTTGAGAAAAGACACTTATTTCACCTCAAAATTAAATCTATTTATTCACTCTCTTTCTGTATATTGTTATTCTGAGAATGTTCACGCAGCTTGTCTCCATACAAAGCTCCAAAAAAGGTCAAAAACACCAGTGAAGTACTGAAATAATGGTCCAAATGTCTTGTGCACTATATGAAGTCTTCTGAAGCCATACGATAGCTTTGTATGAGGAACAGACTGACATTTTGTTATTCACAGAAAATGTTCCTCAAGCTCTCGAATGCCATTCATCATTCTGCATATTTGAATATTTATGTGCTGTGTTCGATTGTGACAAATGCCAGAATGTGGCACTGGGCTTCAGTGATGTGTGCACAAAACAGATTTGAATGCTTCGGCAATGGAAGATTTTCAGTGAATAAACACAATTTCAGACCGTTCCTTACACAGAACAAACATATGCTTTAAATATGCTTGGAATTGTGATCATATGAGTAGTTTTATAATACTTTTATGGGTACTTCGCTATTAACTATTCCTGTATGTTTTTTAAAAGTGTAATCTAAGTGTGTTAAGAAACAGTCAAGAAAGTGTACCCTTTATGTACACTTAAGTGGCCTTGTATTTCATAAATATACTATCTGTGAAGTTTTTTTTTTAATAAAATATACTTTATATCTGAAACCCTTATTTTTGTTCTTTTATTTAAAATTTTCTGTTTGTGTCTCATAACACTATTTTCCTATTAGTCAGTCACGTTCGACACTGACGTTAGAGGTCTCACTTGGGAGCCCCAATCACCTTTGAGCATTACGAGAAATGGCCAATGGCAATTGGCAAGTGGAATTTGCATGCCAAGCATGCATCCACTCATTTCTCTCTTATCCTAAAGAGAAATCTTCAAGAAACGAAGAAGCCTTCCCTGCAGGAGATTCTCGGCTGTGTCAAAACCAGTGGTGGGCCATCAGGGCCAGCAAAGCCTTCTCTGCTGGCCTAAACACTATCAGACTGAGTGGGCACTCATTTAGCCAAACACTGATTTAGTTTTAATATATTTTTCCGTGAATGTGTATTAAATTATTTCCAATAGTCTATTCTCTTCAGTTCATAGCTTTTATCTTGGTTGCACTGCTTCCAGCAGTGTATGTTTATATTAGAGCTTTTATCCAATCATATTTCAGCAATCGTGTTGCCAGGGTCAAAGAAATCTGCCTTAAGGCCTTCAGAATCAACAGTGCAGGCGTCTGTTAGCTTAAATCAATGGCAATGAAACCGTTGCTTTAACCAATCAGATTTCGAGTTGGCAGCACCAGGGCCATCTAGCTGGCTAACGATAACGTCAGCATTTTCTCGTCCTTTGATTGGACATCACTGTAAATCATTTTATTAAAACTTAGTAAAACTTTTATTACTGTTCCTCAGGTTTAGATTTTCAGTGCATTTTGAAAAAATATTTGCCTACTATATTTAGTAAATCTAAAAACAGTAGTCCTAATGACTGCGGAAAAACAACCACACACCTCCTCGGCACCGGCTCTGTGAAAGACTCGTGAAGATGAAAAACCACTAGAGTATGGTAGGTTAATTTTCATTTTTGACTCTTTTATCGCTTGATGCGTTGTATGCTGATGTTATTTGCACGATATAAAGCCAGGTTTAAGTTTCCGTAAGAATATCTCAGTTTCCCGAGTGGAGCTGTATTAACCGGTCTTTTCCTCCGGCCGCAGCGCCGCTGGCAGAGGCAGACCAGCGGGGAGATGAGAGTCACAGAGGTACGTTAAAACACATGTATACACTTTTCTTCATCGTCTTGTATGAATTATTTTAATGTTACTTGCTCACTTTCCTAGTAAAGCTGTGCTAACCAGTATTTTCCTCCCGCAGTGCGCTGACAGACCGGCGGGGAGACTCGTGAAGACGAAATAAAGCAGTAAGAGAACATTACATTGTTAGGTCAACTTTAAAACACATGTAATCACCTTATTTGTTTTATACCAATGCTATCTGTAAGGTATAAATGCGTTTGGGTGAATAAATGTCTGTAAGAACATCGGATGGACTGTATTTGTGTCATTTTGTTAGGTTAATGCTTCAGCTACAGATGATGTGTTGCGCAATTGTTAATTGAGTTTCTTTCTTTAGTAATGGCATTCATTCTCGCTACATAAGATACCTGTCTGTTATGTAGTGCCCTGTTATACTGCATTACTGTGTAATATTTATGGTTTCTATAGCCGTGGCATCATTATGATGGTATGAAGAGATGGATTAATTCATGTAGGACACCACTGAAGGCCTAGGTGTAAAATGCACGGCCCGTCACTGGTCAAAACAGTGCATTCAATGGTGTGTTTGCCTCACCTAAGCACAGATAAGTCATGTGATCCATCCCTGGGCACTCCAGCTAAAAGAGCAATTTCCTACAGCTTGCACGGTCGAGAGTGTCTTTCGAGATGTCTTTCCGACCGTGTGCTTCTGTGTGCGGTAGTTTCCTTACCTCTGATGGCGGACACTATCACTGTCTCACGTGTCTGGGCCTCGCCGGCTACACAGTCAGAGCCAGAGTTGACAGCCATGCTCCTTTGGGCCGCCAAGAGCTTTGGGTTGGAGGTGAACTCGCCTCCATCCTCCAAACGCTCGAGGCTGGACGATTAGTATCTGGGTTCCGGACGTGGCTCTCAGCCACGCTCCGCCCCAGTACCTTTCTTCCCAGAGGTTCATGAAGATCTCACCAAGACGTGGAAGGCCCCTTACACTGCCCGGTCATGTTTGAGCTCTTCCCTCCTCACTACCCTCGATGGTGGGGCAGCCAAGTGATAAGTCGATGTTCCCCTGGTGGAGCGTGCGGTTGCGGTGCACTTGTGCCCGCAAAACGCCGCCATCTGGAGGAACCGTCCGCGCCTCCCATCCGAAGCCTGTAAGCTGTCGTCAGCCCTAGCTGCCAAGGCTAATAGTGCTGTGGGCCAGGCTGCTTCCGCCCTGCATGCCATGGTCATTCTGCAGGTACACCAGGCCAAGGCGTTTAAAAAACTGCAAAAGGGTAGTCCAAGGAGGATTCAAGGATGAGACTCCTTGGAACAGGGGCGACGAGTTTCTCACAGGAAGAGGGTGCAGCCCGCTTCTTGGGGTGCCGTTAAGTCTTTCCAGAAGACTGTGAAGCGTCCCTGAGAAGGGCAACCCGGAGATGGAAACGGTTGCTCTTTTGGGGCCACTAACATCTGGGCAAGATCAGGGAGGACGAGGAGCAGGTCCTGTTGGTTGCGCCATATTGGCACATGTCGCTCCGCGTGACAGCCCCTCCTTGGAGAATGCCTCTGAGGAGGGACATTCTTTCTCAGGAGCAGGGGACTATTTGGCACCTACGTCCCAATCTGTGGAACTTGCACGTTTGGCTTCTGGACGTGATGTGGCAGACCTCTCTGGCCTCTCACAGACTGTGATAGATACTATCACTCAGGCTAAGGCTCCCTCTACCAGGCAGGCCTATGCTCTGAAATGGGGTCTATTCGTTGACTGGTGTTCCTCTCATTGAGCGGACCCTCAGAGATGCCCAGGTCAGTGTGGCGCTTTCCTTCCTGCAAGAAAAGTTGGAGCGGAGGCTGTCCCCCTCCACTTTGAAAGTGTATGTCACTGCTATTGCGGCGCATCAAGATGCAGTGGATGGAAGATCCTTAGGGATGCACAACCTGAGGGTTAGGTTCCTGAGAGGCGCGAGGAGATTAAATTCTTCCAGATCGCACCTCTTTCCCTCTTGGGATCTCTCTGTGGACCTGGCGGGACTATGGGGAGCCCCCTTTGAGCTGCTTGACTCCGTTGAGTTCAAGTTCCTGTCATTTAAGACAGCACTCCTGGTCATGGACCTGGAGGGACTACGGGGAGCCCCCTTTGAGCCGCTTGACTCAGTTGAGTTCAAGTTCTTGTCATTTAAGACAGGGCTCCTTGTCGTGCTCACATCCATCAAGAGGTTTGGGAACCTGCAGGCATTTTATCTATGCCTTTTATCAGCTAATCGTGCCTTGAGTTTGGGCTGGCCGATTCTCAAGTTACCCTGAGACCACAGCCTGGTTACATGCCCAAAGTTCCCACCACTCCCTTTCGGGACCAAGTGATGAACTTGCAAGTGCTGCCTTGGAGGAGGCAGATCCAGCTCTTGCATTGCTCTGTCCCGTTCTGATTCCTGGTGGAATCCTCCAACACCCTGTGGCATTCAGACTTAGCGGAGGAGTCTGTTGCCACGTCCAGTATTTGGGTTGCATGCCATTAGTCACCCCCTCTTACTGGGCTTGGTGCCATACATGAGATTCCCTTGGCAATCCTGTATGTTTTTTCACAGTACTGTAGCGTCTGGACCACTCCAACACACAATATATATTTTGTTAGCTAGATTTCACAAATACTTTGTAACACCCCAGGACGCCGTACAAGACCCTGGTTTCATGGTAACCCTATACATTTACAACCTTGTGGAATGCGAACCAACTCTCAGCTGCATTCTCCAGAAACAAAGGGTACAAATGCACAGTAGAAATTGAATTTTCTACTAATTAATTCATAGGAAAAACTTCTTTGAATGAACACCCATTTTCTCCAGGCCATTGTGTATATTATTGCTGTATTGTATATTATCTGTTGTATTGTAGACTATTTTATGCATGCTTACGATAGAACCACTCATTCATATAAGTAACTATTTAATGTCTAGTATCTATGAATTCGCCTTCTTATGATCGAAACAAGTGTGTATATTATATGCTGATACCTATGCAACATATTGATGTTCTAAGAATCGGTACTAATTTGTGCCTCAACACTCCAGCGAATTACATATGCAAAATACCATGCTTACAGACAAAGAGTCATAAAAATCCCAGTATTTCCAACCTCCCGCTTGGAAATTCAACCTTTCTCATTGGACAAGCCCATTTTTAGAGGCGGGAATCTTCTACAGCATAAAGGCCTCACTTCATGTGACCCGCCCAGTCGGTGGTTCAGTCAGATGCAGATGAAGATGTGAGAAACTCCAGGATAAAAAGCTCGCCGGCTCCGGCCTAGCCTTTCATTCATCAAGGGAACTCGAATCAAAACTAGCTCTTTCTCATAACCAACTCAGCAAGATCTTGGGGCCTTACGATTGCATCAGGAATCTTTTTCAGACATAAGCAAGTATCAAACTTAGTCGATTTAATTGATGCCTTAAGTATCAGTTACACCTTTTTACAGGGTTTGTTTGAACTAAGAATCTGACATTTTCCCTCAGGCTTAGATCGGCTGAATATTCAAAATGGTTCCATAAATGTCATTCATTATGTCTCTTTCTTTAGTGCTAAACATTAACCCTTTCCTATACCAACTGTATGTGTGTGTGTGTATGTGTATGTTAGACGGCTTAATGTGTTTATGTAGTATGTTAGACTAGTTTAAGTGTTTATGTAGTTAATAAAACCTTACTTGTATCACACTTGACGTGTTCATTGTTTACTCATAACCGGAGTCAATAATCATGCAGATTTACGTTACAAACTTATAGAAATGTACAGTAAGAAAGTTATTTCCCTTAAACAGGAAATTAACGTTCTTAGAATTGACAAGAAGGTTGACCCTGAGTGGTCAGCTAAATATCTAAAGTGGATCTAATATATGAATAGTTTAAATTATAACTAGTATGGGTAATTATTCATATTTCCCATGAGCTGATTCGTTATAGATTGGTGGAAAGAATGCGGCATGATAAAACGAAAGTTATGAGTTTTAACACTGGCAACTTAAAAGTGTGTGCATGATAGCCCAGGTTAAAATAGGACTGACTTCAGATGCCCTGTTGTGTCCCCATTTGCTGGCTTGTTGAGATGCAGATAAAATGGGGGTTTGAATTGGTACCGCTATTATAAATGTGAGAGTCTTTATGTATTTCATGCTTAATGGCATCGGTGTAAGGTAAATCTGATTTTAGCAAAGAAACCCTAATTTCAGTCTTAAAGCATAAATCTGTCTTGACAAAGCGGAAGTCTGAATCTCAGCCCCCCCCCACCCCCCCCCCCCCAGGCGGCATGTCCAACTGTTTTTACCCCATTAAAATGTAATAGGCTTAGTGAAGAAATCACAAAATTGCAGTATTGGTTAAATTGTTTCTTTGAAGAAGAAATCTCTGTACAGTTATATCAAGGTAGATTTGAGTTTTGCTCCTCTTTCTACAGCATAAAGGTTTTATAGTTTATAATTAGATTGAAGCAAATCATCTACACTTTGACTGTATATATAAGCCGAGCAACCTGGTGGTCATTACTGTTTCACTCGCTGAGTGAAATTAAAGGTGTAATACAATACTGTACTTTAGTACTCATATGTGAGGCAAACATAACTACATATATGTTTAAACCGGTTTTAACTTACAGTAAACCCGTTTTGTAATTCTTTAAACAAGTGCAAGAAGTTTATTGTTACATTAGAGAAGCACTCAACGAAGAGCTTAGGTAATGCAACAAGTCTTGAAAGCTGAAAGCACCACGTTCTAAAACTAAGACTGTTTAACATAGACAGACATTAAAACTGCGTTAATTACACTGGCATGCATTGGATACCGTGACAACAACTTGTCACAGGAAGTGCTAACGTCACATAGCACAACAAGCCATGTTTGTAAACAAACCATTTGAAGCAGCTAAGCTAACACGACTTAGCATAGTTTCATTTTAGGCTAAGCTACACAAATAGCTTTAACAATTAGGGGTTAACACTCTTTAATTGAAGCTATTAAATACAGCATGTGTGTGTAGTGTGAAGCAATTTGAATTTAACCTAATCACTGGTTTCTGATTTTTCACTTTCTTTTAATTTTTTTGTTCTTTTTCTATGTTTCCCAATCTTCAATTCATCTCAGCGAATTTAACTACCTAGATGTATCCTTCCTGAATGCTATCGCTTAGTTACTAGTTAATTAAATCTAAATTTAATTAAATCTAAACTGTCTATCGAGGAAAGACTCATTAAGGTATTGGGTGCTTTTAGTAACACACTAATCACTAGTGCTGCTATTTGTTCCTAATACCAGAATGATTACCTTGTTTTGTTAATAGCAATCAGCTAATTTTAAATCCATTTACATGTTATGCCCCCTTTGATTTGATGTTCTCTCTGAACCTCAAAAGGAACCAGAGACATTTCTATTTGTGATTTGTTTATTTTCAAAAATAATCATCATAATCTGAATAGAAATGCTCTCCTATTCCTTCTGCTTTTCCCTTTTCTCCTACACTTCCTCAGAGATTGAGCCTGTTTAGGGAACCGTCAGTAAATTCTGAGTGATAATTTGACAATAATTTGACAGTAGTCTTAAATCATCAATCAAAATCCTGTTTACGTCCTTTTCAGCAAAACATATGCTGACCCAAAACTATTTTAGCATTCACACTCTGTTTTGATCTTGTAGTAGTCTCTAGCCCTTACTCTCAACACCAGTGTGTCAAAACGTTGCAGAAGCTCAGACTAACTGCCCAGAATGCAGAACAAAGAGGGCTGGCCAGGCGTCGTGAGGAACACCCCCTTTACCCAGGCCAGACGACCACCTACTGAGCCGAAAGCGGCTGGACGCGGAGAGGGTGTGCCTCAGACTCAGGACTCGGGCGCGAGTTGGGGCTAAAAACGCTCACGCCAAGGTCATTATCTTCCTGGCCCACAACCTCATGGGTCTGAAACAGGAGGTAAATGATCTCAAGCAACAGATCACAGCGGTAGCCCACAAGGACCCCAGCAAAATGGAGTTACAGGAGGAAATCAATAGATTTAAAAAAGGCTCTGACAGCTGCTGAACAGCAAGAGCACCTGGAAAAGGTAGCCAGAAAGGACCGGGAAAGGAAACACCCACACAAAATTAATATTAAAGCAGCAAATTCTGAGCTCTCAGACAAAGTTGCCAGAATTGAGACTCAGATCCAGCAGCTGAACAACACTCAAGACAAACTTTACATGGTCCAAAGAGAACTCAGGTACTTTTATAGGCTGCAAAAGGAAACACAGTTGGAGAAACACCCTACTCCTGCATCCTTACTCAGCAGTGCAAAACTCCCTCAGGGGCACGAAGCTACGAAAGGGGGAGCCAGCACCTTCTGCTTAACAACTCAGCAGACAGAACAATAATACCTCCAGCAACCACAGGGAGGAGAGGGTCCCTTCCAAGCATCCCTGCAGCACCGCATGATGCGACCCCCAGAAACTTTTACAAGCTAACCAGAAAACAATAGTTTCATACTTTATGCAGTACGAGCAGTAATTTAGAACGGTGGAGTCGTTTTAAACATTGCTTGAAAGCAGACCCAGTAATCAATCTTATGTCTGTTTCATAAGTTAGTAACTTCTCCATGCGCATACCAGTTCCTGATCAAAACCAGATAAAATTATAGTTTGAATGTACCTTCCTACGAGCAGTAAGAAGTTGTCAGTGCTATAATGTGTTTAAATCGTACGATAAGAAACTAACCTGACTTTAGCGAAAAAATCCTAATTTCTGTGTTAGTGGAGCATAGTGGAGTCTTTTTCCTGACAACGAAATCTCAGGATAGAAAAAGGCTTTTTTTCATAATACAATGGGACCAGATAAATCGGTCTGATTTGGGCGAAGAAATCCCCTTCTTCAATACTGTGTAGGTGATCTGAGCGATGCTACTCATTTCACTGATTTAAGGCCTTATTATGTGTTATGTATCATTGTTTTCATATCGACCCACTCATGTGAAACAATTACGTAACTCTTATACATGCGCGCAACAGGTTCTGAATATAATCAGATAAAAATATAGCTTGAATGTGCCTTCCTACAAAAAGTAGAAAGTTTTCAGTGCTATAATGAGTTTAAATCGTACGATAAGAAACTAAACTGACTTTAGCGAAGAAATCCTAATTACTGTGTTAGTAGAGCACAAGTCTATTATCTGACGACGAAATCTCGGGATTAGCAACCCATATAAATGGTACCATAATAAATCAGTCTGATCTTGGGCGAAGAAATCCCCTTTTTCAGCACTGTGTAGGTGATCTGAGCGATACTCCTCATTTCATTAATTTAAGGCCTTATTATGTGTTACGTATCATTGTATTTCATTATGACTCGCTCATTTGAAACATTTACGTAAATTAATGGTGTTATTCTAGCGTAGCTAACTACGAATCCAACATTGCCTGTGAAGTGAATGTGCTGTATTGACTAATGAATGAATTTGTATGGGACACGCATGAGTTTCCCATGCATGTTCACAGCAGTGCAAGTTCTGCTCCACTTGCACCTGATGTGAGCTTGCATTGGTCTCCTAGCAACACGTGACCCCGGAAGTGTGAGCAGACTCTTCCGGTTAATCTGACAACAGCATTCACTTCACAGACCTGTGTGTCAACAAAGAATTGCGTGTAACTAACGCTAACTCTTAAGCTAAGCCCTTTACCTCACACTGATAGTGTTAGCATAGGGACTCACAATTAGATAGCGCGTGTAAAGGGTAACTTTCTCTCACACTCTCTTTCTCTCTCTCTCTCTTTCTCTCTATCCCCGTCACCCCTGGTGTTTCTTCCTGTTGATGCCATCACAGGTCCTGTGGGACCCACCCACATACTGGGTTTTTCTTGTGTTATTGTTTATTTTTGTTTTGACTTTATTCTACCTCTCTTTAATTTTATTGCATTTATTTACATTTGTTTAGCACAAATGTACCAATTCAGCTAAATTGATTTGTATTAAATTTGAGATTTAATTAAATCAAATTTTTATTTATTTTTTATTTTATTCCATTTTTATTTTTTATTTTTATTTTGTTTATTTACTTTCCCCTTTTAATTTCCTACAGCTCTTAGGACCCCTTTTTTATTTTAATTTTTGTTTGTTGTTTTTTACTTTTACCTTATTTTAGTTATTTCACCATCACCATCGTCGTTTTTGGATAGGATTACAGTAGTTCGAGCAACTGTTGTTTCCTTAGCGAGTTATACAGGTTATTAGTAGCATAATCCCTGTTTCCTCTCTACTTCTCCTCACGCCTCAGTGCCAGGCCTAATACGTTGAAGGGCAGCTACCATTGCAACACAATGTAGGCTAACATAAAACTAGAAACAATTCCCACTGTTTCTTTTTCTTTTGACGAGGTATTTGGTGGGTCCCTGCTAGTTTAGCTAACAGCCTAACCCTAGGGTTATGAAGTCTATTGCAGCATCACACACAAGTGAAACCTGCTTAGCCATAGCTCTTAGAAACAAAACTAAAATAGGTGAACACAAATGTTCCTTTTTTTTTGAGTTCATCTTATTTTATTTCAGTTTCGTCATAGTGACCAAACCCGTGAACCATCAGTAGTATAGCCCGGTCATCAGCTGACCCCTGCTTACGGCCCCTCAACAAAGTTACTCAAACTCTTCCTTTGTGTTCACGAACACAAAAACATAGCACCCTACCTCACTAGCTGCCTCCCACCAGCTAGTCATACCTTACACGGCCTACACAGCCGTTCCCCTTAGAGATAGTTTAACACCTCTGTACGTACCTGCATTTGCCTTGTGTCTCTCTCTCTCTGGTGTTCCCACAAGTGTGCCAGTATGTCGCAGACATTCCACAGCCATCCAGCCCTGCCAGCTCACCAGGACCACCTGGACACTCAGTAGAGCACTGTAATGGACATCATTCAGCTCAAAGCAGCCAACGACCTGCCATGGCAAAGAAAGGAACAGCGAGACTGCGACATAAACAAACACTTGACCAGCATCATCCTCTCCTCGGCCCACACCCTCAAGGGCCTCAGACAGGAGGTATATGAGCTGAAACTGCAAGTCACAGAATTCTGCAGAGAACTGACACCTGCTCAACGAGAGAAAGCACAGAACGGAATGCAAAGAACCTCACAGAATGGTGCAACAGAAAGAAATCACCAGTCTTCACAGAGGCTCTAACAGCTGCTAGAAACCAAGCGCCGCTGGAAAAAGCCATCACACGGGACTTGAAAAGAGAACTGTTTCACATAAAGTCACTCTTAAAACAACATATGTTGAACTAAATGAGAAAGACACCACATCTTCGGCCTTACAAGGCCACCTGCATACAGACAGAGCTGAGGTCCAAACCCTGACTCAGCAATTAGAAAGGAGCTTGACTTGGTTCAGAAAGAATTTAAACAGTCCTACCGACTGCGCATAGACTTAAGCAAAAGACAGCCGGCTGAATATCGGTCGCCAGCAGTGCAAGCCCTCCACGCCTGTGCACAGCTACGAAAGGGGGGAAAGGGAGCCAAAGCCTTATAAGACACTTCACAAGTCAGCTCCCTGAAAAACTCTGCAGCTGCAACAAAAAAAAAAAATTTAAGGCGAAACGAAGAACGCCAGAGGTGAATTCAGTGTCACAAATGAACTGGAATATGCTTGCAGACCACAAGTTGAACAGACAGGGAAAACACGAAACATAATTTCCCCTGGTCAGCAGGCCCACCCCCTCAGCCAAGATTTTGAACCTGCGAGGGGGGGGCGAGAGCCACTGTTCACACGTCACCAATCAGCAGCCACAAGGGGGTGGGGCAAGGACCTTTCCAGAGGATCACTGCAGACACACACACCGTGTGACCCCACAGACCCCAACGAGATGGCCAGAGACAACACATCTGGCAACCTAAATACTCTCAGACCCAGAGTCTGAACACGGACTGATCGCTGCCCCAGACACCAAGCAGGGCCGGCGTGAAACTCCCCATGCTTACTACCACAGACTTGACAAACTTACTCCAAAGCTCACAATTACCCTGGGATGGCGGAGGACACCAGCTGCAAGAAGTCATCTAGGCATTAGGGCCTGCCGCACAATGCCTAATCAACAGCTGTGTAACCTGACACAGAAGGCCTTTAACAAGCACAAGGCCTCCACTAAAGGTGTTTGTCAAACCCCACTGAGTCTGAACTTCACAACTCAGAATCCAAAGCGGGCACCAGAAGGCACCCAGCATTGCCACAATGCAAAACCCTTCTACAGAAAGCCCCTAGCCAGATGAGGACAGAGCCATCACATGGAAAAGACCAGGTTCCAGACCAACCACTGGGAAAGGGCGTCCTCATCCTGCAAACACCACGTTATGTCCAACAGCAGTCCACCACAACATCATCCTCCACACAACGGAGGCTACACAAGGACAGCTGGACACGCCTACTTCTGGGTTACAGGAGCTGCTGACACTCGCAAAAGAGCTCCTTGAACAAAACTCAACTAAGGAGTATTGAGAAGGACAAACCTCTGACTCCTTGCCTGCTGCAACACAGCATCAGGCCCCTCCAAGGGAGGAGCATCCCTTGAAACCGGTCGACACCCCCAGAAGCAGCCAGACAACGTTGGATTGAGCAACGGGCCCACATGCCAACAGCGAAAACTCTACCAACACAACTCAGGCAAGCTCAAGTCGGTGCCAACACAAGAGCCAAGTGACACCGCAAACACCGAATTTCTAGTGACGTTGAGCAAAGAAGAGAGCTCACAACCACCTGCCGCTTCCCTGCCATCATCACTAGGTCAGTCAGAAACTCTCTGCACGCTACAAAATCTCCATAACAATTACCAGCAATCCCTGGAACCACCTGCACTCTCACCAGTGAGAGTCTAACCCAGCTGTTCCACATCACGGGTACCACAGATAGCCTACTGGCTAACAACATCAACAAAAACATCCTACCCGGACTAACTCACTTCAGGATGACAGGTGACACAGCCTCGACACCTGCTGCATAAGCTCGAGGACCCACACCTTGCTACAGCCTACATCACCACAGCACACCACCAGACAGCATCCAACACGGCACCAACAGCCAAAAAACCACCACTGGCTCCCAGCCATGAGTGCCAGGTGTGTGTTCGATTGTTCTGCACCTTGACATCGCTCGTGGTTGTCTATTCTATGGACAACAACGTTCGAAAGGGGGGAATTTGTAGCGTCTGGACCACTCCAACACACAATATATATTTTGTTAGCTAGATTTCACAAATACTTTGTAACACCCCAGGACGCCAGAACAAGACCCTGGTTTCATGGTAACCCGATACATTTACAACCTTGTGGAATGCGAGCCGACTACTTAGCTGCATTCTCCAGAAACAAAGGGACACAAATGCACAGGAGAAATGGACTTTTCTACTAATTAATTCATAGGAAAACCTTCTTTGACTGAACACCCATTTTCTTCAGGCCATTTTGTATATTATTGCTGTTTTGTATTAAACTGTTGTATTATAGACTATTTTTATTAATGCTTACGATAAACCACTCATTAATATAACCTTACATATACCGTGTTTAGTATCTATGAATTCGCCTTCTTATGATCGAAACAAGTGTGTATATTATATGCTGATACCTATGCAACATATTGATGTTCTAAGAATCGGTACTAATTTGTGCCTCAACACTCCAGCGAATTACATATGCAAAATACCATGCTTACAGACAAAGAGTCATAAAAATCCCCAGTATTTCCAACCTCCCGCTTGGGATTTCAGCCTTCCTCATTGGACGAACCCATCTTGAGAGGCGTGAATCTCTGCAGGCTTTAAAAAGCCACACTCCATGTGACCCGCCCCAGACGGTGGTTCAGGGAGATGCTAAAATGAAGATGAGAGAAACGCTCCAGGATACCAAAGCTCGTGCCAGGCTCCGGCCTAGTCCTTTTCATTCATCAAGTGACTCTGACTCAAACTAGCTCTTTCTCATCAACCAACTTCAGCAAGATCTTGGGGCCTTAAGATTGCATCAGGAATCTTTTTCAGACATACGCAAGTATCAAACTTAGTCGATTTAATTGATGCATTAAGTATCAGTTACACCTTTTTACAAGGTTTGTTTGAACTAGAATCTGACGTTTTCCCTCAGGTTTTAGATCTGCTGACTATGCAAAATGGTTCCATAAATGTCAATCCTTATGTCTCTTTCTTTAGTGCTAAAATTTAACCCTTTCCTATACCAACTGTAACTGTATGTGTGTGTGTGTGTGTATAGACGGATAGGTGTTTGTTGTATGTTAGACTAGTTTAAGTGTTTGTGGTTAATAAAACCTTACTTGTATCACTCTTGATGTGTTCATTGTTTACTGATAACAGGAGTCAATAATCATGCAGATTTACGATACAAACTTATAGAATTGTACAGTAAGAAAGTTATTTCCTTTAACCAGGAAATAAACGTTCTTAGAATTGACAAGACAGTAGACCCTGAGAGGTCAGCTAAATATCTAAAGCGGATCTAAAATATGAATAGTTAATTATAACTAGTTATGGGTAATTATTCATATATCCCCATGAGTGATTAGCGACAGTACGGTTTCCGTTCATAAAATCGTTAGTAAATCTGTGTCTTCCCTGGACAGTTTGTCACTGTCAGTTCCTGTGGGTGCTCACGAAAGCGGGGCAGAAAGTTGTCAGATGGTGCTGTACCAGTCTTAATATTCACATTCCTATTTGGATGTGTCTCCGCACCCCAAAGGTTGCTAAAATCCAGTATTGCGAGAATGTCGGAACACCCCTTTTTTCTGCTACCCGGTGCAGACCGTAACTTGTATGTGATCTGGCTTATGGGGCATTGGGTAGGTAAAAAAATTTAGGTGTATCTGTCCTGACACGCTTGCTTGTCAGCACCTCCACCTTCAATTTCCGTAAAACAGTTCTAGTTGTGGTGCTTTCCGTAGGGACCCCTAATGTCAGTGTCGACGTAACATCGAACGTGATTGACTGAAATGGTACGTCTCGGTTATGAATGTAACCCTCGTTTCCTGAAGGAGGGAACAGATACATTATGTCCATCATGCCACAACTGTGAACTGCGCTGAATGCCGGGACGCTTACTCGCCTCCTCAGCACAAACCTGAATGAGTTGATGCACGCTACCATCTTATATACCTATATATATGGGGAATGGCTTTGTATACAAATTCCACTCTCCAATTGTCATTGGCTATTTCTCGTAATGCTCAGAGGTGATTGGGGCTCCCAAGTGAGACCCCTAACGTCAGTGTTGACATAACGTCTCCGTTCCCTCCTGCGAGAAACAAGGGTTACATGCGTAACTGAGACATTTTGTTCTTAAAAGCAACATTTCAATATTAACTTGCTTTAACTGGAGACTCCTGACTTTTACATCCCTATAGTTGCATGCTATTTGAACATGGTTATTTTTTTAAGTGTTAAGATTTTTCTTATTTTAACTTGTAACTTTTTCAGTGACAACTTAGTCTTTCTCACCATAGTTTCCCCAGCACTAGTCTGTGAAGCTTTAATTTCTGAGGTAATAAAAATGTGTCCGATTTGTCCAGCAGAACTCAAACAACACCCTTGAGCTTGTGGAAGTGTGCTGAAAAGTGCACACTGTGTCCCATTGCTTAGGAATGCCCAATTCTTTCCTCCATTTTAACTCTCCGATGCATGACGTATTAAATCACAAGGAACAGTGAAAAATATCTTTTTACTTTCTTTCTTTTTTATTATAAAACAAGAATATATCATTTCCAGACGTTATATAGAAAGTTACTCACACTGCACATACAGGTATGCTTGTAATATAATTTAAACCAGTAGCAATTTGAAGGTTATCAAAGAATACTAAAATATCATTTTGTTACATTATTATCACATAAAATAAAATATCACATCTTACATTATTATTTTATTTTAAATAAATAATCGAATATAGTAGGTATACATATTTAAATAAACCCTGCATAAATATTGCATAAAACCTGATTAAAGACGTTCATTACTTATTCTATTGAAATATTTCATTTTTACCAATATGGACCTCATGGAATGAAACACAGGTCAAAGTTCACTGGTAACAAACCATGGTGCTTTGCATGAAAGATCTGTAGACACCATGCATCAGATGGGGAATCCTATATAGAATGTATATAATGTTAACACAACCAAACACAGCAGATAACCTGTCTTCCAAAATGCACAAGAACCATCAAAATACTTCAGATAAGGCCAAATGTGTGTCAGATATGTCAGGGTTAGACAGATACACTAATACAGTATCAGCAGCATATAAATAAAGTGTATATTGTTAATAAAATCTGTGTTTTCTCATCTTGTCTGTTTGCCAAGATTGTCAAACAATACAGGAGACAGGGGACATCCTGTCAAGTTCCAGTTTTCTGTCATGCTCTTGTGAGGCATCCATTCATTTTCAATTCTAGCTATAGGGTTCAAACATTCAGTCTGAAAACTCCTAATTAATTTTTTCAAAAATACTTTATGCTGTTTTGATCCTGTAGCATGTGAGGGAAGATGATAACAGTCCCTTTAATGAAAATAAATAATGTCTCTGCCGCAACAGCCTGGAAGTGCAGATTTGCTTGCTTTTAGGAATACCACAACAATTCCAATATCGTGAAGATATCCTAAAATATGTTTTAAAATGCTTATAATAAATATGTTTTGTACTAATATTAAACAAAAACTAAATGTACAGGAACTCTAAGAAAATGTGTGTTACATAAATACAAAAATTGCACCACTAGGTTCTAGTTTTAACTGATCCTTTATTACCGGTATTTTCTCAGAGGAGAAAAATCTAGAATAAAATAATTTACAGCACATCTCTTTTGCCTCCCTTGATGAAAGCTATCTTACTAAATCATGGAGACAAACTATTTTAACCAGATATAAAGTCATTTAGATTGATTCAAATTAAATCTGAGCATGGCACTGGCAGGCAGTGTCCATCATTCATAATGATTTTAGTAGCTAATGGTTCAGCAGTGGCCTTGAACTTATTGTGTTCCAATGCATGGCATGAATGTGAGGGGGCAAAAGACAGTCAAAATGCATATATCAAGTCAAGTGAGAGGAGGTTCATGGGTTTTAGCAAGCATTCAGCTCAGTTAATCATTACAGTCGCAGTGTTTAAAGAGATTTGATTACTAATAAACAATGTTTAAAATCACACACTCACTCTCAGAAATAAAGGTACAACAGCTGTCACTGGGGTGGTACCTTTTCAAGGTACATATTTGTACCTAAAGGGTCCATATTCAGAACTATCAGAGTTCCTCTTAAACCCTCCACCTTCCCCAGCTCCACCTGTTTAGATCTGCTACAGGTAATTTCATGTATGCTATATAGTACATGCCCACAGCAGTGTGTCTGTGAAAGTAATGACAGTAGCAAGTCTCTGCAGCAGCAGTAATAACAAACAGCAGCAGCAACGTAGCAGATCTACTCCTCCAAGACCAAATACAGTAACACTGTCATATCCATTAACATGGTAAACTATACAGAGAGTTGTGATGATAGAAATAGTATATTATTAATATGAACATGGAAAATATTATAATATAGTTTTCATGATAATAGTGTAAAGTAAATGGTTTCCTTAACCAGGAAACTGTAAACATCATGGAAATGGAACATTCATTTATATTTTAAAAAAGCCAATTGATTTGTCCAGTTTGTGACAGGAACATCACGACCACTGTTTCTGTGAGGTGACCTTGTGATAAACAGTCTTCTATAAACATCTGAGTTTGTTCTTGTTATCCTTTGGTTTCTTTTATTTAGGACAAAATGTATTGCAGACGAAATATTGATTATAAAGTTTTACTTACCTGTTCAGAAAAGCAGTAAGCTATTGAATGTGCACAATGAGCAATGAGTGCTACAGTATTTCAGTGCTGTCACTGTATATTTAGCACTTAATACTTTAATAGTTTAATGAATAAATTCTGGTAATATCACTTAGTTTCATTGTGTCTTGTATTAAATTAAAAATATTAATAACCTATTACTCTTACAAACCCTAAGAACACTCTCACTAACTCTGTTTCAAAATCCTTTGAAAATGAATGAAACTATGGATATCAGTGTGAAATTAACTATGCTTAACTATGATTTCAGAAAACACATGGATGCTACAAGTAAACACGTTCCACATCACTGGTTTGTTTTATTGCTATTTATGACAGCTGAACTGACTTTTGTTTGTTCAAACTCAAGGTAAATTGTTTCTCTGCGTAAACATGCATCACATAATATACAAGTTGTGCTGAGAAGAGGAGACCATGTGCATGATGCATGATAAAATCTTTTATTTATTATTATCTTTTTGCTCAATACACAGTAAATGGTAAACCGTCTTTAGGCAATCCAATGCATCTAAGGCTAAGCCTCCCGAAAGAAGCTTTGATGAAGGTCACTTATGAGAAATGAAGACAGAGATTTTAAATGAACTGAATGTGTAAAGAATATAAACTTGGTGTTAAAAATGTATCAACATTAAATTTGAATTCCAGTCATTATTTTCAAAAAGCAGCTAAAGGAAAAATAAATAAATAAATCAAGACCAAAGATAAACATGTACCACGATGATTGTGGAGTTGCAGATAGAAGATATTTGCTATTTCACAAGAGAGAGAAAACGTGTACTTCTATAATCACAAAGCTAGTTCAATTAACAATGCATATTTCATTTTTTACATTGTCTGTCTAAAATACATGACTGACGGTGAGCTCTTCTTTGAGTGGTTTGTAAAGTTGAGGGTCCTCCACAGACTGCAAAACCAAACAGAAACATTAGTGCACTGATCAGCTTTCTGAAATCACTATGATCACTGTAGTTTGTCAGTTGTAACTGTGCTGGTAATTACTGCACCTTCGCACTTACATTTGTCTCACACAATTCTTTCAGAGTTAAGACAGAGAAACTGAGGGTCGCACAGAGCTGAAGAGCTGAAAAGATCATCATAGTGATATCCAGTGTTTCACGGATCATCTAGAGATGGGAAATATCAGTGTGTCATGGAATAAAAGCAATTTGAATTCCTGCATCAGGAGTCTCAAATCCCCCCCCCCCAAAAAAAAAAAAAAGAAGAAAACCATCTTAACCAAGAAGTTAGATATCATTAACCATAACTTAGCGCACATGCTTATCTGAACTCTTTTGATCCATACGGTTGACACATGCACTCTAGAATGTTTCATCTTTGTCCAGTGTCTGCTCTATTTTTCTCCAGAAGTTATGACATAAAAATACCTTTGTTATTCCATTAACTGATTAGTGCGAAACAAATTCAATGCACATATGCTACCTGTGCGTACAATGTATGTACGGTTACAAAAATTGGGTGGTGAGTGTATAGTAGCTGTTCTGTTGACTGTACAGGGACCCTCGCATACGCATATAAAACCGAAATATACATTATGCTTTAGACTAATCTTAGATAAACCTGAAAAAAATTACAATTTATTTGTATAGCACTATACAATATATAAAATATAACAATACATTTCATTTCAAAGCTGTTTGACAGATAATATACTGTATGACTGTTGTGTTTGTTGCGAGGAAAGTGAGGTGACCGCTTAGAACTTAAATTCCACAATTTTTTCCTGCATTTTTCCACAAAATATGCAGATTTTGTGTTTTAATATTTTACTGTTAAAACCTAGGGCTATCAATAAAATAATCTCAATTAATTAAGAAATTAAAATGCATCCATAATAATATGAAAATAGCATTGGAAAATAAAAATGTACTTGTGGTTCACATTTATGTATAAACTATTAAAACTTAAACAAATTAAATTAAAGTATAAATAGGCTGTGTGAGACCTGGAATCATAATTGAAAAATAAATTTAAATTATTTTTTTCTTGAAAGTGGCTCATTGTTCTTTCATTTGAGACCTGTGTCATTTTAAAGAAAACAAAGAATAATTACCTTGTCATAGTTCATTTCGTTATAGTGCATAACAACCGTAAAGCTCATTAAGTCCCATGCATACAGTGCAAGGCCTATCATAGCCAGCAGAGCACTGACTTTGTTCAACACCACAGTGACGAGCAGCTGTAATACACAAAATAAATACACAATGAGATGACATCTTAAAAAAATAAAAATACCCAAGTCTGAATGCAAACTACAGTTTGTGATTATTAAAGGCTTACCAGAAAATAGCTTGGAAACCAAGCTGCAACAATAGACACCACTCCAACTACAAGGAACTAAAATGCAAAGCAAAGAAATAACGGAATTATTTACATTTGTCGATTGAAATAGATCAAAAGATCACACAAAATTAATTAGGGTATTAAAAATCAACCAACTTCCCAACATTAAAAAAAAAGTGAAATTCATGTCATCAACATTGATCATTCACTCTGACTGACATTATGGACTCACTCATTTTACAATTTAGAAACTCAAGAATAATCAGAATGAGGTATATTTCTTACCACACCCCCAAGCCAGAATGGAGCATTACACATCATAATGTAGTCGTGTATTCCAGAGCTTATAAATAAAATCCCTGTCATGAGATTGAGCAGTCCTACTATAATCTGCATAATCTACGGAACAAGAGAAGAATGTCGTTTATACACCACATTACATTTTATTGCATTAAACTGAATAATAGTTCAACCACATTATATCTCTTTTGCATTATGTGGAATGCAAAACGAGACATTTAGCAGAATGTTCGAGCAGTTTTTTTTCCATACTTACAAAGGGACAAGCTCTATAATGATGAGCTATCCAAAGTTTTTAACCCTTTAACTGTCACTCACGTTTTTGAACATAGACGTGAAAGTGCACTATCCAAACTTACATTTTTATAATTCATGAACGAAAACATTTTGTAACATGATATTGATGTACCGTTTTCGTGGTAATGCAATGTTTGATTTTAAAATGGGTTTCAAAGGATGAATTTTGAGATTTAAAGTTTTCAATTGATATATAATTTCTGATGATTTCTAAAGTGTGATATAGTTTGTCATGATTAGATTAGGATTTAATGGTAATATAGTGAAGTAAACTTGGGCGTCCCACAGAGGGTTAACTGTATGTAGTTTTGAGTATTTTTACAACAATTGAGCCCCCTACAGTTAAAGGGTTAGTTCACCCAAAAATGAAAATTCTGTCATTAATTACTCGCCCTAATGTCGTTTCAAACCCATAAGACCTTCGTTCATCTTCGGAACACAAATTAAGATATTTTTGATGGAATCTGAGAGTTTTCTGACTCTGCATAGACAGCAATACAACTGAAATGTTCCCAATCCAGAGACGTAGCAAGGAGCATCGGTAAAATAATCCATGTGACCTCAGGGGTTCAACCGTAATTTTACGAAGCTACAAGAATACTTTTTGTGAGCAAAAGAAAAAAAAAAGACTTTATTGAAAAATTCGTCTCCTCCACGTCACCCTAGCGCCATTTTGGAGAGTATACACTGAACGTAAACAACGTATGCTGTTCTTTGTCAGCTGCGTCATGCGGATACGTTGTTTTCATTCAGATCAAATCACAACAACGTAGGAAACAGATCCGGCGTGACGCAGCGATGTGGAAAATAATGCGTTTTTTAAACTTTAAACCGCATAAACACATTTCATTACACAAAATAATGTTAATTTTAGCAACATCATATGACCCCTTTAAAAAAAAAACATTTGAGAGCATTAGGCTTCAAACATGACTTGCCGACTTTGTAAACGGTCATAGAGAAAACCTGGGCTTCATACTGTACACTAGCACACACTAACAAACTGTTACATCTTCCAAGATGGCGGCGCATTCACACGCTGCGGCTTCTCTCTCTCCCGACAGAAAGGTGTTTTCGTGTTTTTTGTCTTGTGAGTCGCAATGTTTTTGTATGTATTCGTCGCGTCTACTTGTTTCTAAGCGCGCATATAGTCGTGAGTTTCTGCTCGATGTTGGCAGAACCACATTTTTTAGAGTTAAACTCTGCGCACGCCGAGGAGCTGTGGGATCTCGGTCTGCTCCGGAGGCCCGCTCCATCACCGACCCCCACTGCTGCATCTTGCCCACAGCGGAGGCGCCACAAGCGGAGTGAGAGGTAGCAGAAGAGGGGTAAGTGCGGAGGTATCCGTGCTAGGCTAACGGCTAACCCACACAAGCCAGATATCCCCACCATCGTACATCGTATGCTCTTTGGATAATAAACTGGACTTCATCCGACTACTACGCTTAACTCAGAGGACTGTAAGAGACTGTTTTGTTTTTGTGTTCACTGAAACATGGCTCAACAACAGCGTTCCGGGCTGCGCTATTCATCTCGATCAGATGACATGCTATCGAGTGGACAGAGCTCGTGTCGAGGGAGGTAAGACCCACGGCGGAGGGTTTTGTGTTTACATCAATGATGCGTGGTGCCGCGATGCTGTTGTGGTCTGCAAACATTGCTCACCCCTGGTGGAGTTTATGATTTTTAAGTGCCGGCCATTCTATCTACCGAGGGAATAAACAGCCATACTGCTCATTGCTGTATACATCCCTCCCAGCTCCAACAACAGCAACAGGAGCGAGGCACTAAATGAACTGTACCAGCACATCAGTGAGCAGCAGACAGCCCACCCTGATGCTTTTCTTATCTTGGCTGGGGATTTCAACCACGCAGACTTAGAGTGTGTTCCCAAAAATACACCAACACATAGACTTTCCAACACGGGGAAACAATACTCTGGACTTTGTTTACACCACACAGAGAGGAGCTTACAAGGCCCTTCCCCTCCCCCACCTCGGTGCCTTAGACCACATCACTGTCATGCTAATGCCTGCATACAGACCGCTCGTTAAAGTCACCAAACCAGTTCATAAACAGATACAAGTGTGGCCGGAAGGGTCGTCAGAGGCTCTTCAAGACTGTTTTAACACCACTGACTGGAATATGTTTAAGCAGGCTGCCACATACAATAACACCACAGACCTCCAGGAGTACTCAGAGACTGTCACTGCCTACATCACCAAGTGCATTGATGTAACAGTCTCAAAGACCATCACTGTCCGGGCCAACCAGAAGCCGTGGCTAACAGGGGAGGTCTACGGTCTCCTGAAGACGCTGCCTTCAGAGCTGGAGATGAGGTGGGCTTGAAGACAGCTAGGGCCAACATTTCCCGCGGCATCAGAGAGGCTAAGATTCAGTACTCCAGGAGGATAGCCCATCGTTTCAGCGACAGCAGAGACACTCGGAGCCTGTGGCAGGGGATACAGACCATTACGGACTACAAGCCCCCACCACGCACCTGTGACAGCACCATCTCCCTGCTGAACAAGCTGAACGTCTTCTTCGCTCGCTTTGAGGCAAAAAACAGCACCACTGCACAGAAGACTCCACCTCCTCCCGGCGACCAGGTGATGACGCTGTCCCCAGACAGCGTGAGGAGATCCCTCAGCAGGATCAACGCACGCAAAGCTCCGGGTCCTGACAACATTCCTGGGCGTGTACTGAGAGACTGTGCAGTGGAACTCACCGATGTCTTCACAGACATTTTCAACATCTCGCTAAGTCAGGCTGTTGTCCCCCACATGCTTCAAAGCTACCACCATCATTCCAGTCCCGAAGAAGTCGTCTCCATCCTGCTTCAATGACTACCGTCCAATTGCACTTACCCCCATCCTCATGAAGTGCTTTGAATGGCTAGTCATGCAACACATCAAGTCTGCCCTCCCTCCCTCCTTGGACCCCTTCCAGTTTGCATATCGGTCCAAACGCTCGACCGATGACGCTATCGCCACTACCCTCCACTCAGCACTTACACATCTGGACAAAAAAGACTCATATGTTAGAATGCTGTTCATAGACTTCAGTTCAGCTTTCAACACAATCATCCCTCAACAGCTCATTCACAAACTGGTCCAGCTGGGGCTCAACCCTTCGCTGTGCAACTGGCTGTTGGACTTCCTGACTGGAAGACCTCAGGCAGTTCGGGTCGGCAGCAACACATCCAGCACCAGCACACTGAACACTGGGGCCCCCCAAGGATGTGTGCTGAGCCCCCTCCTCTTCACTCTGCTGACCCACGACTGCACACCGTCACACAACTCCAACCTCCTTATCAAGTTTGCGGATGACACGACTGTAGTGGGTCTCATTAACAACAGAGATGAGACAAACTACAGGAGCGAGGTGAGCCGCCTGGCCGGGTGGTGCAGTGACCACAATCTCTCTCTGAATGTGGAGAAGACGAAGGAGATTGTTGTTGACTTCAGGAGAGTACGCACTCAGCATGCCCCTCTGACCGTCAATGGTGTGACTGTGGAGAGGGTGAGCAGCACCAAGTTCCTGGGTGTGCACATCACAGAGGATCTCTCCTGGACTGACAACACCGCAGCACTGGCCAAGAAAGCACAGCAGCGTCTCTACTTCCTCCGCAGACTGAGAAGAGCCAGAGCCCCGGCCCTCATCATGTGCACCTTCTACAGAGGCATCATCTAGAGCATTCTGACGAGCTGCATCACTGTTTGTGGTATGGCGCCTGCAATGCGTCCTGCTGCAAGACACTTCAACGCATAGTGAGAGCAGCTGAGAAGATCGTTGGTGCCTCTCTCCCCTCCCTTCAGGACATTTACAACACCCGTCTCACCCGCAAAGCCCTCTGCATTGCAGGTGATCCCACCCACCCGACACACCGCTTCTTCAGTAGGACAGCTTCATCCATCAGGCTGTCAGGAAGCTGAACTCCCTCCCGACCTTGCCCCCCCTCCCCTCTTTTGCCCCACGCACCTCTGAACTCTGACCCTCTGATGGACTCTCCCACTCCCCCCCTCCCAAATACACACACACTGTCACTTTAATCAGTCGAAATAAAGCTCTTTTGCACTACAAATCATTGTTTTTTTGCACTACAATCATTATATCTGCACTGTTGTTTACTTTTACTGGTTTGCACTCTATCTGCCATATGCCTTGTGCTTTATATATATATATTTTTACATTTTACCTTATTTGTATATTTGTATAGTTGTATTTTGTATTTAATCTGTATTTATGTTATCTGTATGCACCAAGGGTCTGAGAGTAACGCAATTTCAATTCTCTGTGTGTATGTGGTGTACATGTGGAAGAATTGACAATAAAGCAGACTTGACTTGACTACATCGTTCTGAAAACAACAAACTCAGGCAGAAATAATGTAATAATGTACCTTATTGAAACTCGAGACAAAGAAAAACAATGATCTTGCTCAAAATATCAAACAGGTCTGATATCTGCAGACTGAATGGAATCACTGTCTGAAGCTAAAAAAAAAAAACTGGCAGCCTGTACCCATCATAAATTCTGCTATTTTATGAGAAGTCTGTCAACTCCGACTGTCGAAATCTGCAGACTGTCCAGAAACATCATGGGCAAAAGTCATGTAGTTTTATTTCAGCCTTTAGTTGTTTCCATGTGTATCTCACCCCAAGTGCCATATAGATGCCCATCATCTTCGCTTTCACATGCTGTGATACAGCACACACTGGACTGTGGCACAAAGAGCCCACGATCTGACACAGTATCGGCCATTTGCTGTGGGTGTTTGAGGTGATGGTGATCACTGTCACCCCCTCGCCATGAGACACTGCCAGAGACATCCTGCAACTAATCAAAAATGATGTAACGATGTATTATCACTGTCAGTAATATGTTAATAAAATATATAAACTCTAGTGGAAAAAACGCAAGGTCCAGAGGAGCACACGGCACAGTTTAAATATATGCAAATGTGTTTATAAATCTTTATAATTACGATAGAAATTTGTAACATTTAGTTCCTCCTCACACAAGTTATAGCAAGTAGCACATTGTTGACTAGCTTCTTTATATCAACTGCGTTAAAGCTGTGTGCTAAAATGTTGTTGAAATTAAGATTACACTTTTCATTTGACTTCACCACCGACACAATTATTCTTTTCCTACATTTACACTAGTATGTACATTTTACAGATCGAATGTGAAAGAGTTAACCTCACCTTGTACGTGATCGAGTCAGTAACAATCCAGCAAAGTTTCACACCCTTTGTTTTTGTTAAATACAGAACTTTTTTTTTCTGTCTCGGCAATGACGCACCTTTCAAGTTCCTAAAATGTGGAAGAGGAATGCTGTTTGTCTACACAACCCGCAAACTCATAAGAGGAGAAGGAAGTTACGAGAATGAAAGTATAGACCCAGCAAACAGGGGACGTCCCCCGACAAAGAGAGTTGACAAAATTAAACTAAAATATAAACCCATATTGGATTTTAAAGGGTATCATTCCTTAAAACAAAATCCCTTTTTTTTAACTGTGATAATAGAATGCAAAAAAAAAATTGTTTTGCAGATTGATATTATTATTTTTTTTTTTACTATAGTATAATATATTTGAATACATTGTAAAATGAAGTTAATGTTAAATTAATAATGTTCATTTCTGGAAAAAGAAAATAGGAGTAACTTCTGTAATCCTTCAAACTCTCCTATCAAATCAGGAGTCTGTTTTCAGCATTTACACATCAAAATCATGATACCCTTCAATAATATAATTGAACATATAGGCTACAATTAGGTTTATGCACTCCCCATGCGTGAAGAAAATAAGGTTGCATCCCAGGAGCTCTACAAGAATGTTATAGAGTGATTAAAGGCAGAGTAAGTGATTTCTTTTAGCCAATGTTGATATTTGAAATCACCAAAACAAACACGCCCCTACCCCAAAAGGGTCTTGCCCCTATTTTGATAGCTTCGCCCCTTACATACGTAGGCAACCCAGGCAACGATTAGTTCTGTGAAACAAAGCAAAACCAATGTTACACCGTGTCTACACCAGACGTGAGCGGCGCGGCGCAACAAATCCCGGCAGAAAACTGCTGCCAGGTTCTATTTATGACATGCTGACACAAATTTCAAATGGTTTTCACGGAAAAAAATCACTTTGTCGCGTCCAGTGTAGACAGATTTTAGCTGTTGCGGCGCAGACACGGTGTTGTTCACCTATCGAGAAGAAACAAAGCAAGCTCGTTGTCCGATCGCAGGCCTTCTGCTCCTTGAGTTCTCTCCAGCGCTGGAAAGCTGATCCGATATTTACACGGGTCCTACTTCTTGCCTTATCGTTCCGCAGACGTTTTCCTCTTTTGTTTTTTATCCACCATCTCTATCTTTCTGTCGCTCGGCTCGGCTAATGTCCGTCATGTGCACTGAAAGCTCTCTCCTCCACATTACGAGACGAGTAGACACGCCCCTTATTGCTGATTTGCTACACGTTGTTTTGCTATTTCGGCCCGAATCAGTTTTCTAAAGTGTTTTTGGAAAATCACATACCCTGCCTTTAATGCAGCCAAGGAAAACACAAAGAAAAGAAAGTGGAAAATAACACAGGTAAGACAAAAAAATTATTCTTTCCATTTACATATTAAACTGTTGGTATGCCGACAAGAAAAGTTATTTAGGAAAATTATTATTTTAGTTATTGCATTTAAGACTGATATACCATGTGCAGCTAAAAAAAAAATGTAGCCTTTTTGACTAGGCTAAATGTAACACAAAAGTGGGTCCACATTAGACTTGTTTTTCTCTGCATGTTATTTTTATTTTTAACCAACCCCCGTTTTTCCATTCCACAATATTTATGAAGGAAAAAATGCAGACCATCACAAAAAAAAAAACTAAATTATGCTCAAGAAGGCAACACTGCATTAAGAGTCGGGGTGTATAAATGAGAAAAACAACTTTAAAAATACGAAAACCTTACACATCATCCTGTTAAAAAGTTTATGCTTCTTCAGTAGCCTATCAGTAAATGTTTTCACCTGTTGTGTATGAGTTCCCCCATAAATTTCTACTCAGCCCCCCCTAAAAATTTTGCTATTAGCTCCATAAACTGTTTACGAATTCGTGATCGCCTCAGTCCCCTTAAAATTTCATCTGAAAACGGCGGCAGACACCGAAGAGCGAGACAAAGGGCAGGTGTGGTGTTATCGATAGATTGTTATAATATCTTCATCTGTGCAGTTCTTTGTCATAAATACAGTTTACCAATGTCATGTGTTGCAATCGGTTTTCCCCACTACTTAACGTTTTTGTTGCGTTCACCCCTCATCACACCACAGCTGTTTCCTCCAGCGAAAATGAAGCCCTTAACACATATGAACCATACTTTATAAAACGACCAAGTTGCTATTTTCATTTGAAAAGGTAACTTTCAATAAAACATATTACAGTGCATGTGGCATTAACTACCAAATACAGTCATGCACAGAAATGATTAAAGACAGTGACAGACAGTACTTGAGCATAGAAAAAGGTTTGTACTAAAAATGCTAACAGTAAAATAGTAAAAAAAGGGAAAAAAATAAATAAAACATAAGCCTATATCAGTTATACAGTGCTATCATGGCTGCTGTGTGTCACATGACAAACATGACCCCCCCCTACTCACGTGCCCGCTCAAAAATCATGAGTGCATGAATATAATATTTTGTTAGGATTGGGAGACTGTCCTCACTGTAATCTGCAGCTCGACTGACATGCTGGATAGTGCTGATAAACTGCCACATGAAGCTAAATGTATTGGATAAACAGTATAAACTAACCCTACCACTGTGCATTACAACGTTCACTATGTATTGCATTTAATTCAGTATGTCATCATACAGAATGTCTCATTGTAATTGGAAAGATGATTGATTCACATGCCGCTTAAACTGAGGCGAATACAGCAATCTGTCACGCCACATTAAAGAAAAACACATTATTGTAAGAGATATTGTTTGTATTTCACTATGAAACTGACAGAATATAAAAGATGAGAGTGTTTTATATTAAAACTACCAAAAGCACAAAGCTTTTAAAGCTTGCTATTATTGTGTGTCTGGCGCACTACAGATAATGAATGCATTCAAAGACGTGAAATATTATTTCCAAGCATACTGTCCCTGCGAGTATATGGCACATGGTATGATTTCTGCTAATAATCCCACATATATTCAAATCAGTTGCCAGGCCACCAGAATTTCTCCCGGTGCTCCCAATCTGGGCCATCTGCACAGGCAATATAGGCTATACTCTGAAAATATTATAACTTTCATCTCGTAATTGCTACGATTTAATTCTTGTAATTTTGAATTTATTCTCAAAATATTACATCTTTATTCTCGTAATTTGACTTTTTCTCAAAATATTTTGACTTTATTCTCGTAATTTTTACTTTATTCTCGAAATATTTTGACTTGTTCCCGTCTAAATATTACGACTTTAATCTCGTAATCTTAGATTTTTTTTTTTAATTTAAGGTGGCCTAAAATAGTATCACCATTCTGAGAAAAAAGTAAGAATTGTGAGATAAAAAGTCGCAGTTACCTTTTTTATTTTTTATTTCAGTGGCAAAAATTATTTTGTGTGTTTGCGCACACTTGCTGAATAAAAGCTCATTCTGATTCTGATTCTGAAATGGGCTTCCGTGCTATGGAGACAAGAAATACATAAAATTAAAAAAAAAAACAGGAAAGAAAAGAGAAACAGGGTATCAGTGGCATCATTTTGTTGCTGGTAAAGATCGCCTCAACATCGTTAACCTTGTTCTTCCACTTGAGAGCAGTGTCTCCGTGGACCTGCGGTCTTTCTCACTCCTCTTATCCTGCAGCCCTGGAGCCATGTGTCGAGATCAGCTCTCTTTAGGCCAACCAACTTTCAAAAATGAGTAAGTATTGAAGAAGGGTCTCTAACTACATGCTGATGGCTCTGATTGCCGGAGCTTATCTCGCTATGTAGCTGTCACTCTCACTGTCTCTCTTGTATAAGTTCTCTGCTTTTTCTGAGTCTCATTAACTTGACACACCATTAGCCAGCATTTCCAGAGACACATGAATCAAGACAGATGGTTGATTAAGCCATATTCTCCCTTCGTGACTAAATCTCACAGAGGGAGGATCATATAACATTTATGACGTGGAAAATGCATAATTCTCCAGGCATTGCTCTTAAAGATATAAGTTCACCGGACCAAAAGTAAAATACTGTCATCATTTCCTCACCCTCATGTTGTTCCAAACTTGTAATGGATAGTACCCAACACTTGCTGGTAGCCATTGACTTCCATAGTATTCTTTCCCCCATAGTATGGAAGTCAATTGCTAACCAGCACGTTTGGTTACCACATTCTTCAAAATATCTTCTTTTTGTTTTCAATAGCTGAAAACCGACAGGTTTGAAGTAATTTGAGGGTGAGTAAATGATGACAATTGTCATTTTTTGGTGAACTATCCCTTTAAAATGCTCTTTATGTAACAGAATATCATGTATCATTGTTAAAGATGGCAGTTACTGTTTTACAAAACTCTTTTGCATCAGCATGGATGCCTAGCATTTACGTGTTATTTAGTTCCTCTTTGTTCAACAGTTATGATGAATTATGTCTTTCTTGTGACATTCAGAGCTGGCATGAAGAATCGTGTTGTCATTTTAGTGGAACAAATACACA
>JADLZN010010454.1:0-53325 GCA_018155175.1 Sinocyclocheilus anophthalmus
CGGGAGATTGGAGAAAGTTGTAGAAAGTCATCCATCACTGCAGCCCTCCACCAGTCGCTGCTTTATAGCAGAGTGGCCCGACGGAAGCCTCTCCTCAGTGCCAGACACATGAAAGCCCGCATGGAGGACTCCAAGAAGGTGAGAAATAAGATTCCTGGTCGGATGAGACCAAGATAGAGCTTTTTGGCCTTAATTCTAAGCGGTAAGTGTGGAGAAAACCAGGCACTGCTCATTACCTCTCCAATACAGTCCCAACAGTGAAGCTGGTGGTGTGCAGCCATCATGCTGCTGGGGGTGTTTTCAGCTGCAGGGACAGGATGACTGGTTGCAATCGAGGGAAATATGAATGCGGCCAAGTACATGGATATCCTGGATGAAAACCTTCTCCCGAGTGCTCAGGACCTCAGACTGGGCCAAAAGTTTACCTTCCAACAAGACAATTACCACACAGCTAAAATAACGAAGGAGTGGCTTCCACAACACCTCTGTGACTTTCTCTGAATGGCGCCTCCGAGCCCTGACTTAAAAACCCCACTTGAGCATCTCTGGAGAGACGCTAAAAATGCTGTCCCACCAAGCGTTTTGACCAGCCACCTACAGAACGGGAGAGGATCTGCAATCGGAATTGCCAGGCTCCCCCAGATCCAGTTTGGAAAAGGTCCATCTTTCCCTAAAAAGATCAGGCTGTATATATCACAAGGGTGCCTTTCTACTAAAGTACTGAGGTCAAAGGGTCTGATTACGTAGACCCTGGATCCTTCAGTTTTTCTTTTAGAATCCTGCAAAAATGTCCACAATGCTGTTGTTTTTCGCCTGTCAATATGGGTGCTGTGTTACATTAATTAGGAAAAAAACATTATACGTAAATGATTTTCGCAAATTGTCTGCAATATATAACCTTGCAAATGAAAATTAAAGGGGGATCTGAATACTTCCCTCGACTACGCCCACCCTAGCTCTTACACGTACATTTATAACCATTTTGCCACAACAGAGCATTTGCTTTTTGGAGTGCTATTCGAAGCATGACAGCAATGGCCTTTGCTCCTGGTCCATACAAGCCAGGAGCTAGCTTGCTTGACCAGCTTTAACGTGCACCATCACCATTCCCGATCTTTAATAAAAACAGCTTTATAACCAGCTCAGGATACACTCAAACCAGTGACGGACCTAGCGTCTACAACCAGCGGGGCAGCGTGCAAAACACAGCCGAACCTCAGCAGAGGCGCGTGGGCTTTGGGGCAACGGGGATACACTGGAGAATTATATATAAAATCCAGTAATTGCTCCCCGTACAAAAAAAGCAGTTGCGGACAGAACATGTGCGTAAAATTTCCAATTAGTGAATGGGAGGGTCTGAATGTTCTCTGAATTGAAAAATGTGTTTTCTCGTGTTGACCGTGAGGTTAACTTGGAACGAACCTTCTGTGCACATGCTTGGTGAACTGTGGCAAGAACTTCTGAGACATGGATGATGTATTTTTTATAAGCCAAAACCTGGAAATAGTAGCATTTCTGCATTTTCCGCTTCCTTAGTCCTTATTCTGTGGGGTGGTGAATGGCCATTTTTGGAAATGTCGTCAAGAATGTCTGGGCATGAGATAGGTCACATGTTGTAGGCTACAAACGTAAATAGGCAGTGATTGAGCTGGCAGGCTGAACTTGTTTTACTATGTTTGACAAAGCATTATGGTGGCTTACAACAAGTGTCTAAAAGGACACTACAGAGGTTGTTGGGACACTAAACATCATCACACCGAACAGATAAACTCGTCTACTCACTTTGTCACTTTGTGTTAATAATCACACTCATGCAAACTATTCAAGCTCAAACTTTCAGGAAAAATGGTTTTAGGTAAACGCGGAGCCCCGGAAGCTTTTGGGAGACGAGAGAAAGTGTTATTTCACTGACGACTGGACGACTGGAGGCAAATGCAGGTGAAAGATTTCTTTGGTTGGCATCAAAGCATAATAACAGCGGGTAAAATAAGTATTGAACAAGTCACCGTTTTTATCAGTAAGGTGCTGGTTGACCTAATTTTCACCAGACTGTGAATTAACCCCTAAATATTCTTTAACCTATAACAAAAAAGACACGCGTAAACTACAATGTAATGAACAGGAAAATTTTTGAAACTGAAAACTATGACAGCTGTCTGGAGAAACTAGTGGCACGCATTGCTCAGGTGTGAGTTTCTTCTTCCACACAAAATTTTCAAATCTTAAGCATATCTGTGGGCCGCAGTCTTTACTCCAGATCTCTTCACTTATTCTATTGGATTCAAGTCAGGTGATTGGCTGAGCGCTCTAGCAGCTTTATTTTCTTTCTCTGAACCCAATCGAGAGTTTCCTTGGCTGTGTTTGGGATCACTGTCCAGCCTTGTTTCATCTTCTCACCTGCTCTGGGTACTGCTAGGGTGTCTGGGCACGGAAGCGCCTAATATTAATCTTTCTAATTACTGATAGATTTCAGCTGGTGTCTTGGCTTTCCATGTCTTTTTGCACCTCCCTTTCTTCATGTGTTCAATACTTTTTCCCATTACACAGAACTTAATTTCTGAACTTTTTTGTTTTGTTTTCTTTGTATGTATCGATTACATGGATTGTTACCGACATCTGGTGAACATTTCAAGTAAACAGCACCTTTAGAAGTATATTTACTGAGACAAATGCTGACGTGTCCAATGCTTATTTTACCCGCTGAATCAGTCAAAATGAGCCTCTGAATCCTGATGGGGTTTCACAGCAAAAAGCCTGTCGAAGCGGCTGATGCTCATACTTATTTGCATGCACTTACTCAGGCGCTCGGCCCACGCTCAGTTCAACACGATAAACGGGAGAAACGCAGTGTCAGTCCGTTCTGAATGACTCATCAGGATGCTGCTGCTGCCAATCGCATCGTCTTTAATGTACAAAACTACAAGTGCTGCTGGAGTCAGAATGTGAAGGACCGAGGAGAGCGGAGGAGCTGAGGATGAGGATGATGAAGAGTGTGTGTGGGTGTGCAGGGTTTGTCTGTCCTGCAGGCATATGTGCCCTCTCTTCAAAAAATGCAAACACCTCCAGCCCACACGCTATTTACACGCCTGCTTACTGTGTGCTATTTTTACACCCAATGCATAGGATGAAGGAAGGAAGAGGAGGAGGACTGTCTATTTAAGTCAGAATGAGAGGAAAGCAATGGCCGTGCAGTGAAGTTCAGTCTTATCTAGGGGTGGGTACCGAAACCCGGAACCAATATGGCACCGGTACCTATGTAACTCCCTTATGTTTATCTTAGAACCGAAGTCATAACGCAGATTTCCTGTGCATGCTGGCAATCGAAAGATCGATTGGGAAATATTTTGTCCTCTGGTTCTGCCCGAAACGTGACTGTAAGCCCCGCACCTGAAAGAATATTTCCACGACTGAGAAAATGCACCTGAACTCAAGTCGGAAAGCTCTAAGAATACAAATCCAACACGTCTTTGTAGTAACGAGAGTGTGCATGTTGTTTCCACATTCCGACTTTAAAGCAGAGCTCGGGAAACGAGAGCATCGACAAGCGCGTGAATGCAGTAATGTACCTTGCTCTGGATGGCAGGCAGCTTCCGCTTAACTAAGCTAAAAACACGCTTACATTAACCGATGCCGAAAGCTAACCCTCTCCCTTGTTTCACATTTCTAAACCTGTTTGTCCAACACAGGAGAACATTATAACGCTTCTTACCCACAACACCAGTCAGAGTGCTTCCTCTGTGATCTTGATGATGTTCTGCCCAGAACGAGCATAAAATATTTTCCATACTCTACTTTACACAGAATACCTCGATTATGCAATAGATATAAATATACTTAATTATTATGAAAATACCAGAGATGGCTTGAATAACACAGGTCAACTATATTGTTGCAGTCTAGTGTTTATTGTCTTTGTTTTATCATTCAAAACGTTTCTATGTTCTGTTTACTCAGTTACAGATATAATAGCCATGCCTTTGTGCATATGAGGGATTTCCCGGAGGGCCACGAGTTCACTACTTCTGTGACTGGATATGTGGATATTCTGTGCGAGAGCGCCCTCTGGCGAACAGTATGAATGAAACGGACATCATGTGTTTATAGTGCTAATGGCCAATCCACCATCTTTTGGGGAACTTTGGGAAATGATTTCAGTTCAGAATTCGCATCGTTTAGAGCCAACGTCGGAACCGTTTTAAAAGTATCGATTTTGGGACCCGGTATCGAAACAAATCGCTCCAACTATACCAACCCACTAGTCTTATCAAACAACTAAAAAAGTCCAAATACACTTTATTTTGATTGTTCCCATTGCATATTCATTAGACTCTATAAGCAATCTTGTGCAACTATCATCGAGCTGCTGTCCCTTACAGTCTTAGTTCAGTTGCTTGGGGTTAGGGTTAGTAGAATAAGTTGACCTGTAGTCTTTTTAATTGTATTTTTATTTAGTAGCAAAGTCGGCTTTTAAGCCTCTTGGTAAAAGCGTCTGCGTAAATGAATTCGATGTGTTGGGGTGAAACTCTTCTCTTGTGCTTGCCTCTTTAAGGTGAATCGCTGGCTGTTTTCCTCATTTGTAAGTCGCTTTGGATAAAAGCGTCTGCTAACTGAATAATGTAAATGTAATTCAAATACTTCACTTGACTTTTCCTGTATTTGTCGGATTTATTTAGCAGTGCTGTCATATGCAATAATATACCAGAGAGAGAGAGAGAGAGATTGGTCGTCTTGTTTTCTACTTTAGCTTCATTTTTTTAAATTAGTATGGATAATTAAACCTCCTGCCTGTCAATATTTCTGACTTTCAAAGCTCATGTTTTCACCTCTCTGGCTTGATGTCAACTACAAATTCATGTAGACATTTTTTATTTTGTTTGCATGATTACAACAGAGAAGGGGAGTTTAATATTTAATGCCAATTAGAAAGAGCAGAGGTAATTAAAGCTGCTCTATATCGTTTCATATTTGGCCAAACTGAGGTCAGTTAACGATTAGAAACACTTCCACACTAACTACTAGACATATAGATGAAAAAAATGATATGTTTTTATAATGTTACTGTATACTGTTTGTACTATTATTCTCAAACATTAGGGTATGTGCTGTTTCAGCTCAGTTTTTAGATGTCAAGAACTTCTGAACCGTTCAGAATTATTAAAATCAATAAGAATTAATAAAAAAACAACTATATTGCTCTTTTGCAACCACCATATTCGTAATGGTATCCACAATTAGCGAACCACTTTTTTGAGTTGAGTTAAATCTATTTTTATTGTTTGAGGGTTGGCAGTATTACATTTATATATATTTATTATAGTTATTTAAACAAAATTGAGTTTTGGAGCTTTACAAGTGTTGTTTGTCAGTGATGAGTGCAGTAAGCATGCTCTGCTGCCCTCTTGTGTTTGGTCCCAAACTTTCACCCTGAATATGTTGATGTTTAATCTTGAAGAGTCTGTGAACATGCCTGGCACACTGATGCTGTTTAGCTGGAGTGATGCAAGAGGACGAAGGAAGTAAGAAATCCTTTAGATTTTCTGCTTTACCTCTGTTTAGTTCGAGCTAATTGATCAGATGACAAGCGTTTATGATCAAAACTTTGAAGATAAAGTTTGCATGAAGAAATATTAGAATTGACAAAGTTTAATGTTCTTAAAGTTTAATGAGTCAATGGAAATGGGCAAAAAATTAAAAAATCTGTAACCCAAAGTATTACTCCATAACCTAACATGCAGAATGAACCTTTTGTCTATAGATATAATATAACTGCAATTTTTTTGAATACCCACATTCTTCAAAATATCTTCTTTATGCTCAGCAGAAGAAAGAAATTCATACAGGTTTGGAACAGCTTGCACACTATGTCATGCTTAGACGAACAAATCAATAGTTAATTAATTTTTTTGTAAATATTGGTTTGCCTTGCTTAGTTTATTTAATGATTATACTTCAAGCTACTGATGCAATGAGGTTTAGTGTGTGTCTTTCCAGACTTGTTCTCTGTCTCTTTGTTTGTTTGTTTACCTCTCACTAAAGAGTCGAGCTGTATTCAATGAGAATGTGGCTAGGACAGCAAGAAACAAGATGGATTCATCACCTGTTATTTTTCGATTGGCAGACAGAGACATCCAGAAATGACGATGGCAGCGGACGGACGAAATAGAACAGGACGGGTTTTGACTAATTTTTGGCTGATTCTCTCCAAATGACATAAAGGTTATTATGTGGTTATGGTAACATTTTTACCAACAACAAGCACAGCACAAACTCATTCAAACTCGGCACGGATCGTGAAAAATTTCGTGCATTAGATCTAGGTTGCAAGGAGCCATAGGGATTCTCTCAGTGTGTCAAGGGTTGTTGCCGAAGACATTAGCCAGTTTGTTGGATAGCTAAAGTGAGCAACTTGTCAAGACCTAGTTTACCCGTTGCCACTTTTTCGTCCAATCGCACCTTAACCAAGACATTTGGCCTTTTTTTTATTATTATTATTATTAGTTTATTTGGCACTTTAGCAACTTGTGATAAGTGACTCAAACAATAAAAAGGCGCATACACTCTAAAAAATGCTGGGTTAAACAACCCAATAGCTGGGTTTGTCCACATTTTTAAACCCGCGCTGTTCGCATTTAACCCCTCATTTTTATTTAGGAGTGTATTTACCATTCTAAAATTACACAAAAATAGAAGATGCCTAGCAGTATACACACATCTATGCAAATCTAATGGGTAGCTAACTATTTGAAATTGTCTTTATTTAATAATGATACTTTGATTAATTGTTGCCATAAAGCTGTTGCGCATGTCACGGGTGATCCATAAATTAGTACACTGTAAGCAAAATTCTCTAGAAAATGATAAAAGTACTAAGTAATGATTTTCCAGACATTTCCCAGTGAAGCCCTGTAAACGAAAACATAAACCACAAAATATACACTAGCGTAAGATTAAAAGCATGTAAACATGGATAAAATCAATACATGACGATGACAGAAAAATCCTTCATACCTTAACTAGTAGATCTGTGCCCTATCTTTACAGAACTTTTCTTAGAGGTACAACTACGGTACGTACACTGCTTAAAAGTATAATTGTTCAGAATGTGTAGTACTTGTTCACTAGCTAATACATAAAACTGTAAATTTGTCATCGGGTAAAAATATATTAACGTTTGTACACAATGTAGTTAAAACTGTTCCATTTATAGTTTATAATATGTATGCATTGTAGATTATTCTCTATGTAACAATCCAATTAGCAGTATAAAAAAAAATGTATGACATCACAGCGTCATTTAGCAACAAACCAACCTTCCTTTAGTAACTTCTCCTGAAAATGAGTTGGCAACTCTGTCAGAATCAGTTCGAGTGAGTTTTGCTCAGAAAAGGTTTGATTGTCACCCTCAGATCAAAATGTCATTCGGATGGATCGAGCTGTTTTTCAGTCTGATTGATCGGTCAGTGCCTGGATGATTAAGCGTGTCTCTGCAGGAGCTGTGACGGTCCTGCTCTGTTCTTCTGTTTCAAGCCTTTGCAGTGACCTAAATAATGTCCCAGTTTAAAATGAGCTCTGTCTCAGGTGAGGAGGCAGTGACACACAAACGAGTCTTCATGCTATTAAAAACACCAGCCTGTGTTAATTGTGTGAGCTTTCTAATATTGCATTGTAACCGTATGTTTAATGCTGGATCTCCTTGCATCTTTGAAGACTTTTGCATTGCATTAACCACTGAAGCTGGCTCTACTCGGAAGAAAACTGATAGAAATGCAACAATTAAAACTGTAATGTTAGTATAACCTAATGCTTACTTGCTTTAAAACGAACTAAACACACTTATTTTTACTGTTGTTTTTAACTGGTGTGGGAGTGCAAAGCAATGCCCATCATTCAGGACACAGATGTTTGAGAGGCTGAGCTGAGCACAGTGAAGGAGTGGACCTAATTTATATATTGGAATATATCAGTTGAATATATCAAACCATCTTTATTTAAAAGTTTCAGCATGTCCTGAGTAAGTCGTTCTCTCAAATGGTGACAGATGCTTCATTTTTTGAGTGATCTTTCCTTTTACGTCTTAATTGTGGCTCTTATGGCTGGTGTTAGGATATCCAGCACATGGAGTTATTTGGAGCAGTCTCTTCAGAGAGTCACTAGGGGACCGATCTGAATCATCTGTATGAGAGCGACTCTGGATTTCATTTCATAATATCTCACCTGCTTCTCACACATCCAGAGAACTTCACTTGCACTGACCTTTTCTGCTGAACATTATGCATGTTTTTTTTTTTTCAAAGGAAAAGATGCAAGCATCATTTTCTTGTCGTTCGTCAGATCCTCTGTTGAAGTGATTCGAGTGACATAAAGGATTTATTAGCATTCACTCTGATCGTCGGTGGGGATCCTGCGGCTATAAAGAGCATCTTCTCCTCTTCAGTGGCTCAAATCGCACACAGAGAAACAAGCATTGACGACTTTCAGGTTTGAAATGTTTTTTTAATGTTGCATGTGATGTTCTGAATGCCTCGTCAACATTTTCAGCAAAGTAGCCTATGTTTAAAGGGGTTCTCTTACCCCCTACCGTTTTTCCCAAAATAACCACAAGATAAAGTCAAGATCAATGTTTATTGCAACGATGGACTACGTTGGTGATGTAAGTAAGTTCTGTGGTTTATATGAGACCAGTGGGGTCTTGAAACATACAGAACATGAAGATGAAAATATGTACGCAAATTACCACTTTCACAGAATTTGCATTATATAAATATTATACTATAATTACAATTATTTCAGGCTACTCACATTCAATTACAAATGACATCACGTGAATCGTTTTTAATTCATAATGGTGAAATCTGTTGGGTTAAGAGGTCACTGGATACTATTCTTTTAAGGTTTCTGTAGTAAAGGAGTTAGTGAATGTTTACAGCTATAATAACCTGAACTGCTGTCAGGTTCTGTGAACAGTGAAGCCCCGCCTTCTTTGCTTTGATTGGCGTCTGAGTCACTGACGAGCTGCAGGACTGCTGAAGCAGATCAACCTAAACATTTAACAACTTATATTACAAGTGCAAAATTACAAAGTCATATTTCAATATTCAGGGATTCTGCCGATAATCAGAAGATATGTTGCTGTTTGTGTTGGCTATTTTTGTGTGGGGCTCAGTTCACAGCTGTGACAGAAATACACTTTTCCATTAGGGGATGTATTTTTCACCTGAATTGATTTCTGGGGCATTTTTACCTTTTAATCAGAGCTCTGAACGTGTTCAGGGAGCGAAAACAAAAACCGTATAAATATAATAAAATTATTATTATTATTACAGGCAAAAAAGTTAAAAAATAACATTATTAACCAGTATTTTTTCTACTCAAACCAGTGGAATGGTAATAATAAAGAAGCAACACATGAACAGAAACGTTAAAATACTGATTCTAATCGGGGTGAAGCGTTTTTAAGCCATGGCCATTTTTTTTCTACATTGTAACTTTTAAAATATGGCAATATAGGTCTGTTATGAATCAAATAAAGTCCAAATACATAACATCTTTGCACTGCAGAAGCTGCATCTGTGAGATTCAGGTATTTTTACACACTGTGTAATGCAGCTCAGAGGTGGCATGAATGCATTTACACTGCAGTTACAATTGCATAAATAATCCCACTAGATTAATGTTTGAAAAAACAAGTGTTGAGATATGAATTTATTTATTTTGTTAAATGAAATGAGACTTTAATAAGACACAACATTTTTGCTATGGGTTCAAACAGAGCAAAAAGCGACATAATAGACAATATTGTGTCTAAATTGCAACTCTGTAAACAACGTGTTTATTCAACTGTTGTATATAATAAATCAATAGAACATTTGCAACTGTGCATATATTCAGGAAAAAAAAACAGCACTCTTTCTCGTGTGATATTGTTATACCATAAATATGTCAAAATCCATACGGGACATTTCCCCCACAACTGTGCATTTTATAATGCATTCATATTTTTATTTAGCTTTTGCACAGTGAATGACATTGCACATCGGTAAAACAACAATTATAATATTATTACAGACAATACATACCACCAGTGTTGGGGGTGACGCATTACAAGTAATGTGAGTTACGTAATCAGATTACTTTTTTTAAGAAACTAGTAAAAAAACTGTTTATCATCCTGTAGTTCTGATCTAGCTTCGTATCACACTCTGGTAATCAGGTAAAGTCCTGAACAGCCGTGTATTGCCAGAATACAAGAGTGTGGAGTGACAGCAGAGATGAATGGGCTACATGAGAAAAGAGTGCAGCAGATCTCCAATTAGAAACGCTTTATTTGGAAGCGCTCCACTTGGCACGTCCCTAATTCTTCATGTCCTTTAGCAGAAGCTGCACGGGTTGCGTAACAAAACCAGGCCTTTGGCCAATCAGAACTAGCCCAGATACCAAAACACAAAACCTATCACTCCCATCACTAAAATATTGTAAACAGACTGTGTTTATGATTACTGATATACGGTGATTTTTTGGTATATGTGTGTGTAGTACTCTAAATTCATACATGAATGTATAGTATCATAATGCATTCCTGTGTTTCATCCTGAAATCAACTGATCTTGAGATTGACTGCTGGTGAACTGAATCTTCGGTGGGGGTGATTATATGTTTGAACTATTTGAAAATGAACTATTTACAGTTTACAATCTAATATGTGTCCCTGCAGCACAGAAGCAGTGTTAAGTCGCTGGGGGATATTTGTAGCAATAGCCGAAAATATATTGTATGGGTCAAAATTATGGATTTTTATTTTATGCAAAAATTCATTAGGATATTAAGTAAAGATTATTTTCCATGAAGATATTTTGTAAATCTCCCTAACTGTAATATATCAACACTTCATTTTTGATTAGTAATATGCATTGCTAAGAACTTCATTTGAACGACTTTAAAGATGATTTTCTCAATGTTTAGATTTTTTTGCACCCTCAGGTTCCAGATTTTCAGATAGTTGTATCTCAGCCAAATATTGTCCGATCCTAACAAACCATACATCAATGGAAAGCTTATTTATTCAGCTTTCAGATGATGTATAAATCTCAATTTTTTTTAAAAATGGACCCTTATGACTGGTTTGTGGTCCAGGGTCACAAATACGAAGATATTCCTAAAACATTTTAATCGATGGAAAAAGCTTCTGTAGAATCTCCATCTGTAGATGACATTTGTTTTTAATTTACTGGCAACAAGAAGAAGCACTCAATCACAAATGTTTTGGTTTTCAGCTGAAGTGAAGCTGAATATGCCGCGGAGCCCGGCGTCCAGCGAGGATGAGATGGCCCAGAGTGTTTCGGACCATTCTCAGGAATCCAGCTCAGAAAGTTTTAAAGAGGAGGCCATCTATGAGACGATCAGGAAAGAACAGACTGTCAGCCACATGACGGACGTCCAGAGCCACTCGCTGGTCATTAGAGTGAATATCCCAGACCTGCAGCAGCACAGTGTGTGTGTGTGGTGTGTGTGGTGTGTGTGTGTGTGTGTGTGTGTGTGTGTGTGTGTGGTGTGTGTGTGTGTGTTTGTGTGGTGTGTGTGCGTGTGTGTATACTGGGTGCTTTGATTCATGACTGAAGCCTCTTCGACTCAACCAGTCACATGTGAGGCTCGATTGATCAAAGATTCCATAAGTAATCAAATTTCCATTAATATTTTGACATGTCAGTGTTTTCAACTGAAGCTGTGTGAACCCAGTGTGACAAGTAAAGATTCTGTGTGTAACCAGTTGAAAAAAACGGAACAGCCGCTAAAATGATCAGATGTAATGTTTATGTTTATGAATGGCGTACAATAGCTTATGCTTGAATGTGTGAATCACTGTGGACTGAACCGAACCTCACATTACTCTTCTGACGTCTCTTCCTCCTTCCACAGATGGTTTGAGGTTTGAACCCCATGCCTCATTTTGGGCCCGCCACGACAGCGTCTGCTGTGTACTCTGCGTCAAATCGGAAGGATGTCTAACTACGGCCTCTGTCCAGCCGCCACGACGACAGAAACGTGGCCAATTCTTGGATGAAGAGCCATCTCGTCGCAGAATTCCACAGCTGTCCCTGTTGGGTCATCCCGTCTCTGGAGGTACAGGCTCGAAGTATGGCTTCGGTATCCCTCGATATTAATCGTTTCCCGTTTTACAGAACGATATCTATTCTTAAATCCCAAGAATCGATTATCCTAGCCTGTTTTCAGTTAATGGACGGAACATTTGAAAAAAAAAGGGCGCACGCCTCCCATCCAATAAATCGCAATAAGCATTGGGCTTTGGTACTTTTAATATGAAACAAAATCTCAGATTTCAAATTATGTCCATTGTATTGCAGTATTGCCCAATAAATGCCATTTTGTGGCTTTTTAATGTGTTGTGACAGATCGCTGTAGCGCTTCAGTGTACTGATCATCTCCTCCGCTTTATTACTAATTATAGCACAAAATAAACATGACTAAACAACCGAAGGTAACTTAAAAGAAAGACTACAACTTTACAATTCGTATCCTGTCCAATGTAATCGCTCAATCAGTGTTTCAACAGCGCAAAGATGTCAATATAACAGCTTGTAAAAAATTCATATAACATCACATTTACATCAGAAAGCATATTTGGTGACCATAAACTCATTAGTCAGATAGAAAAAGAAACTGTAGAGAGGGGCATTTTGCTAAATACATATACATCTTCATTATACATTTTACTGTTCTTCAATGTTTAATTTATGTTTGAATAAATCCATCAAGTTTTTATGACAGCCACCATTATGTTTATATAAAAAAACCCTGAATTGAAGTAGAAATATTATTATGTAATTGTAACTTTATTCTTTTAAAAACTTCATTGTGTAATTTTAACAAATCAGTCAATTTTAACCTTCAATATTATAGTAATGTCGTACCAACTGACTCGTGTATATTTTACAGCATTAGTTGAGAGATTTTTTTTTCTTGAGAAAATTTGGCATGTACTGCACCTGATATATATATCCAAAATAATCCATACTGAGTCAAATCGAATCGAATTGGTAATCGAATCGAATCGTGAAACTTGTGTCAAAACCCAGCCCTATCAGAAAGTCAAAGCAGAGCAATAAAACACATTAGCAGAACTTCGATCAATACAGTCTTTCCCAATATTTCAAGCAGCATACCTCAGGACATCAGGAACCGATGATTCTTTATGTTAAATACTTGTCACCCTTGCAATTGCTGGAATTAAAACCTGAGAACTTCTTTGTTCCTGTGTGCTACAGTTTCGCTACAAAACCAGACTGTACGATCAGCCCGGTGCGGATGAGAAGCAGATTGCCAAACTTCACACAAAGGTGAGAGCCAATATGTCCTTTCTTGTTTGTTTGGTTCATGTTAGACATCACTTTGAATTGTTCCTTTTTTTCATGAATAATCATTGCTGAATAATTCAAAATGAGTGAAGATGGTTGGGGTGGAGAGAGAGAGATGGCGAGTCTAGTATATTCTAGTGCTGTCTGTTTGCATGAAACTTATGAAGCTACACATCTGTGAGGATCGTGTCGACATCTGTGCATCTGCGTTTGGGCTCATTTTGATCACAGTCATCTGATTACAGTGAAGTAATGATATGCAATTTGCATAAATAAGCAAAAACACGTATTCAAGTAACACACAGTAATGTATCTAACTGTAAACAGACGTGTTTTGCTGTGTGACCGTATCTGCTAGTATCTGATGATGTGTATCTAATAGCTTTAAGAATTCAGTCTAACGGCTTCTGACAGAAGGATTTTGGCATCTTTCTTTATTTTCTCTCTCCAGGCCAACTTGAGGAGGTTTATAGATTGCATCCAGCATCATCAGCTAGAGAAACTCTCCAAAATGCTGGACCAAGGCCTGGACCCCAATTACCATGACATGGACACTGGAGGTATGTGTTCTTATGTTTTTTCAGTGGATGTTTTGTCCGCATAGTCACAATGTCAGGTTTACGCTGTGCTTTCAAAGCTATGGCAGAGAGGAAGAGTTCAGTGAATAATGTGTTGTGGTGTTTGTTTTGTGTGTTCGGAGGGGTGTGTGTGTGTGTGTGTGTGTGTGTGTGTGTTTGTGTGTGTGTGTGTGAGTGTGTGTGTGTGTGCGAGAGTGTGTGTGTGTGTGTTTGGTTTGGTTTTGTCTGGTGAGTGTGTGTTTGTGTGTGTTTGAGTGTGTGTGTGTGTCTGTGTCTGTGAGTGTGAGTGAGTGTGTGAGTCTGTGTGTGAGTCTGTGTCTGTGTGTTTGGTGTTCGAGAGTGTGTGTGGTGTGTGTGTGTTGTGTGTGTGTGTGTTTTGTGTCTGTGAGTGGTGTGTGTTGTGTGTTGTGTTTTGTGTCTGTGAGTGGGTGTGTTTGTGTGTGTGTGTGTGTGTGTGTGTGCGAGAGTGTGTGTGTGTGTCTGTGTCTGTGAGTGTGTGTGTGTGTGTGTCTGTGTGTGTGTGTGTGTGTGTGTGTGTGTGTGTGTGTGTGTGTTTGCGCGAAGTGGTGTGTGGTGTTTGTGTCTGTGTGATGTGTGTGTGTGTGTGCGGAGTGTGTTGTGTTGTGTCTGTGTCTGTGAGTGTAGTGAGTGTGTGTGTTGTTTGTGTGTGTGTCTGTGTGTGTGTGGGGTGTGTGTGTGTGTGTGTGTGTGTGTGTTTGTGTGTGTGTGTGTGTGCGAGAGTGTGTGAGTGTGTGGGTGTGTGTGTGTGTTGTGTGTGTGTCCGGGTTGTGTGGTCTGTGTCTGTGGGTGTGAGTGTGTGTCTGTGTCTGTGACTGTGTGTGTGTGTGTGTGTGTGTGTGTGTGTGTGTGTGTGTGTGTTATAGAGACGCCGCTCACGATTGCGGCACAGCTGGAGAATCCGGTGGAGTTTATTAAAGCGCTGAGACACGGAGGAGCTCATCTGGACTTCAGGGCTAAAGATGGCATGACTGCGCTCCACAAAGCAGCTTGCTCTAAAAACCAGGCCACGCTCAAGGTACTCAACTCAACTGAGTTTCAGTACATTAAAATCAGGGATATAACACAGCAATGGTGCAGCGGCTGCTATAATTACAGCATAAACAGAACATAAAGCACCACTGACTTTACCAGTTCAACCATTACAACAACTGTACAACACTACTCATACTTTTCATGCCTTATCCATCCTGAGACACTAATGGGACGATAATGGGACACCAAAAGGAACTCTATTCAGTTACTTTAACTCTACTGAATTGCAAAGTGGCAAATGAATGGGAAATAAGAATGATAGCGATGCCTTAGTTGTGTCACTTCAGCATCATGTTGCGCTGGTGTTTCTTGTGAATGATCGTGCTCTTCAGACGCTGCTGGAGCTCGGGGCTTCGCCCAACTATAAAGACAGTCGTGGTTTGACGGCGCTGTATCACACGGCTGTGGTTGGTGGAGACACAGACTGCTGCGAGCTGCTGCTGAACCAGAACGCCTCCGTCTGCTGCCAGGACGAGAACGGCTGGCACGAGATCCACCAGGTCAGCTTCACACGCCGCTTTACTAAAGATAGAAGGGTCCCAGGAGTACCAAGTATTTGAGGAATCATACCTCATTACTCTACTCAAAATGTACTTAAAACTGTTTTTCTTTCAGCTGCTTACACACATTTTCAAAACTTTGCCTCTTTTTTACACACAAATCCAAGAACTGCACACACAAAATGCAAAATGCATCACATCTCTTGCTAAATGAAGCACTGCGTTCAAAATATCACAAACACATCTCAAACACATCTGCCATAATATTATATTTCTGGATATATCTTATACACACAGTTATTCAAAACCTAAATCTCTTCTTTAATGAGCTCCTGAGTACATTTCTGTACAAGATTGAAAGTAATTAGCAGAGAGATGGTGAAAAATTCACGGTAAACACGAAAACAAGATTAACAGTATATATTCTGGTTTAAATACAGCTGAAGTTCTGCGGATGGCATCTGTGCGCTGTGATTGATCACTACAGCATAGAATGCATTTACAAGCAGAAATGTGAAGTTTTATTGTATATTGTTTATGACTTTTTATATGGTGCTCTTTCTGTAGGATGAAGGATTCTAGATGTCTAATTACTGTGGAAGTTTTTTTTTAAAGTTTACAATGCTTTATGAATAGTTCAGCCCCAACCCATCACTTGAATAAAATAGAAAAAGAGCATTAACACCTTGAAACCAGAAAAAGCAAAGTAAAGCTCCTACCAAAAGTATTAGACAAAACGTTCTGCTTACATAAGCTGGACATAAAATGGAAAAGCTCACAGAAGAACTGCTCTGCTGAGCAGAACTGTGTGCATGTTCAATAAAAATGTAACACGATGTTATAGTTTTTTTTCAAAATGCTTACACACAGTTTTTGAAACTATGGCTCCATTTCTCAAAACTATATACACAAAACCACAAAACACACACACAACATACAAAACAAGCAAACACTTCTTTCAAAACTATTTTAACTCTTCTAAAAATGGTATTTCTGCATAGTAACTCTAAATAAAATAATTAGCCACATACACGCCAAACTACACACAGATGTGAAATATGTAAAACATTGCTCTCGTGAGTCTTTTGCGTGTTCAGAGTGCACTCGCACACACTGTACATGCATGTGCACATATACACTGAATATATACTATGTACAGCTGATGAATTTGACACAGTTATGCAACTGAACTTGAATCAATCTTGAACTGACTGAAGCTACTGACTTATTAGAGATAATGATCGAATGATGTGTGTAATGCAGAGAACTTTAGAGTTTTGCAAAAAGTTTGTTTTACAATAGCAGACAGAGTTTAAAGCATGTAATGTGCTTGTAGTTTTGCAGACTTGGACTAAAGTTTAGGTATATGAGTGAATGGTTTCAAGTGCGCCGCCAGTACCACTTTTAGTGTCTAAGCAATTTGAAAAAAACTGTGATATAATTTTTCTGATGCAAAATCAACTTTGATGTTTTTGTTTATAGAAAGTCTTTCTCTCGTTCTGCATGTTCTGTGTCTTTTGAATAATGTTTGTGGGTTCCTCTTTAACTTTGGGGGCAAATTTGTGTGTGTGTGTGTGTGTGTGTGTGTGTGTGTGTGTGTGTGTGTGTGTGTGGTTTTCACAAGGCTTGTCGACACGGTCACGTCCAGCACCTAGAGCACTTGTTGTTTTTCGGAGGAGATATGAGAGCCCAGAATGCCTCGGGAAACACAGCGCTGCACATCTGTGCTCTCTACAACCAGGTGTGAGATCATCAGTCTTACAGTTACAGATAGTGTCAGTGTTTATACAGTATATGGTTAACTACTGAATTTGTGTCTGTGTTTCAGTGGGGCTTTTGTTGTGTGACTGTAAGTCAGGAAGAATGATGCACAAGCACAGATGCTCAATTTATGACCTTGTTTATTTATAAATTACAGAGAGTGAAAGCTGTGAAAATGACCATGTACAATGACTTTACTGTCATTTTTAATCTATTTGATGCAATTTTATTAAAAAAAAAATTTGGAATTGTTTTTTGTGGAATTGTGATGGAACAAATGCCTCTAGATGCACTTGAAGTCCGTAGAGCCTCGTCATCTGCCTTTAAATGCCAAAACTGATCACCACATTTGATTTTTGGCACATTCCCCCTGGACATTGCAAAAGGTTTAATCGTTATTTGTATGTTTTATATGTTTTGAATCTAATAATACAAATAATACTCTTTAAATTCTTCTCAAAAATGTACATTACATTTAGTCATTTAGCAGACACTTGTATCCAAAGCGACTTACACAGGAGGACAATAGAAGCAATCAGAACCAACAAAAGAGCAATGATATACAAGTGCTATAACAAGCCTCAGTTAGCTTAATGCAGTACATGTAGCAAGTTTTTTTTTTAAATCATTTAATAAATAAAAAGAAAACAAATAGATAGAATACAAAAAGATTAGTGTTAGTTTTTTTTTTTTTAAAGAAAACAAGCAGTTAGTAAATGAATAGAGTGCAAGTCTAAAAGGGGCACGTTTTTTTTTTTAAAGAATAGAATTAGAATAGAGAGTGCTAGAGTTAGAGGGTCCAATAAAGATGGAAGAGATGTGTTTTTAGCCGATTCTTGAAGATGGTTAAGGACTCAGCTGCTCGGATTGAGTTGGGCAGGTCATTCCACCAGGAGGGAACATTTAATTTAAAAGTCTGTGAAGTGATTTTGTGCCTCTTTGGGATGAACAATAAAGTGACGTTCACTTGCAGAACGCAAGCTTCTAGAGGCACAATTCTGAAGTAATGAATTTAGGTAAAGGTGTGCAGAGCCAGTGATGGTTTTGTAGGCAAACATTAATGCCTTGAATTTTATGCGAGCAGCTATTGGTGGCCAGTGCAAATTGATAAAAAGAGGTGTGCCGTGTGTTCTTTTCGGCTCATTACAAATTTATCTTGCAGCCGTGTTCTGGATTAATTTTAATGGTTTGATAGAACTGGCTGAAAATCCTGCCAATTTTTTGAGCATTGCAATATTCCAGCCTGGACAGAACAAGAGCTTGAACAAGGAGTTGTGAAGCATGTTCCAAAAGAAAGGGCCTGATCTTCTTGATGTTGAATAAAGCTAATCTGCAGGACCGGGCAGTTTTAGCAATGTGGCCTGAGAAACTCAGCTGATCATCAATCACAACTCCAAGGTTTCTAGCTGTTTTTGAAGGAGTTATGGTTGATGTGCCTAACTGGATGGTGAAATTGTGATGAAATGATGGAACCACAAGCAGTTCTGTCTTGGCAAAATTTAATTGAAGGTGATGGTCCTTCATCCAGCAAGAAATGTCTGTTAGACAAGCTGAGATGCGAGCAGCTATCGTCAGATCATCAGGATGGAATGAGAGGTAGAGTTGAGTGTCATCAGCATAGCAGTGATATGAAAAGCCATGTTTCTGAATGACAGAACCTAGTGATGCCATGTAGACAGAGAAGAGAAGTGGTCCAAGAACTGAGCCCTGAGGCACCCCAGTAGCTAGTTGTTGCGACTTGGACACCTCACCTCTCCAAGATACCTTGAAGGACCTATCTGAGAGATAAGACTCAAACCACTGGCGTGCGGTTCATGAAATGGAATTGTATTGGAATTGATGTATTGGAATCAGCAGTAGAAATCATTTTGAAAATTCTGATATTATAATAAAACTAAATTTTCAGATAGTAACATGGTTTTGAAACAATCCAATGTCTGTGGTAACATCATAAACTGTAAAATGATGGTAAAAATGACAATTTAAACAACTTTACAGTTCAAACAATACAAGTTTTGACAAAAACAAAAAGTTGTATAAAATGCTAATGCCAATATGCTCATATTTCAGCCTTTAAACCATTAAGAAAAAGAATAAATCAAATTGACAAATTATTTTATATTTTACTTAATTATTTTTTAATTATACATTTTCTGCACTAGTCTAAACACAAGCAGCAGGTGATCTGAATGAAAAAGCAGATTCACTTTCTGACAGTAGGTGACGCAAATACTCCTGCGCTTTATTAGGAATAATACAGTCGGTTCCCAGCTGAATGATTAAAATACATATTTCATATAAAGAAACGCTTCAGAGATTGACGGTGTGTTTGTGACTCCTGCAGGAGAAGTGCGCTCACGTGCTGCTGGTCAGAGGAGCCGACAAGGAGCTGAAGAACTGCAATAATCAGAGTCCTTTTTTTTTTTTTTTTTTTTTTTTTTTTTTTTTTTGTTTTTTGTTTCCCAGTAATGTCTTCATGACCGTTCCGCACACACTTCTCTCGTGCATCCCAGCAAACTTTTAACTTAAAAAAAATGTTACTTTAAAAAGTTCACTTGTGCATTGTTATTTATATCACTGAAACCTATGTTACATTAACCTTGCCATAAAATAAATATGATAAAGGTGGATCACTCTGCGTGTGTTAGTCTTGGTTTGTAATATATCGATTAGTATGCTTTATATCAGTATCGTGACCACATTATTTAATATTGGTCACTAATACAATTGTTTGAAATTATATTTAATAATTAAAAACACTATGTATTTCAGTAGGTTACACACTTGGCCATTCACTGATTTTTAGAAATACTGAATAGTTTTAGGAATTGAATGAACTATTCTTTCATGGCTATGGTTTTGTCAAGCGTGTGTCTGTGTGTGTGTGTGTGTGTGTGGGGTGTCCTGTGTGAGTGGGTGTGTGCGTGTGTGTGCGTGTGTGTGCGTGTCGGTGTGCGTGTGTGTGTGTGTTTGTGTGTGTGTGTGTATTGTACGCGTTTTTGTGACAAATGAGGACATATATTTGTATAATGACAAAGGTATGACAGGTATTACAACGAAGAGTTTACTATAGGGACATTACCCCATGTCCCCATATTTCAAAAGGCTTATAAATAATTCAGAATGTGTTTTTTTGAAAATTTAAAAATGCTGAAAGTCTCCTGTGAGGGGTAGGTTTTAGGGGTAGGGTTGGTGTAGGGCACTAGAATATACGGTCTGTACAGTATAAAAACATTACGCCTATGGAATGTCCCCACAATTCACAAAAAACAAACCTGTGTGTGTGTGTGTGTGTGTGTGTGTGGTGTGTGTGTGTGTGAGAGAGAGACATGTGTGTGTGTGTGTGTGCGAGCGAGTGAGTGTGTGTGTGTGTGTGTGTCCTGTGTGTGTGTGTGTGTGCGTGTGTGTGTGTGTGTGTGTGTGTGTGGGTGTGTTTGTGTGTGTGTGGGTGTGAGAGAGAGAGCGTGTGTGTGTGTGTTGTGTGTCCTGTGTATTGTGTGTGTGTGTCTGTGTGGTGTGTGTGTGTGTGTGTGTCTGTGTTCTTGTGTGTCCTGTGTGTGTGTGTTGTGTGTGTGAGAGAGAGAGAGAGTGTGTGTGTGTGTGGTTTGTGTGTGTGTGGTTTGTGTGTGTGTGGTTTGTGTGTGTGTGGTTTGTGTGTGTGTGTCTGTGGTCTGTGTGTGTGTGTTTGTGTGTCTGTGTCTGTGTCCATGTGGGTGTGTCTGTTTGTGTGTGTGTGTGTCTGTGTGTGTGTGTGGTGTGTGTGTTGTGTGTGTGTTGTGTCTCAGGTTGTGTGTGTGTGTTCTGTGTGTGTGTTCCAGTAGTTTGTGGATGAACTGTGATTAAAGGCTACAGATGGTGAGGTACAAATCTCCTGTCAGAAGTGCTGGTAGGATTACGGCTCAAGCACGCATGTGCGGAGTCTCTCATACAAGCACATTAGACAATTCAAAAGAAGAAACTGAGCAGAATGAAAACAATCACCGCAAGATGTTTGAAAGTGATTCAGTGTGTTAAACCCTCTGAGATTTTACATTTCCTCTGTTCATCACGTCAGTCTCTTCCTAGTGGAGTTCAGTATTGTCAACTCTATACATGTGTTCATTACAGTTTATGTATACATGCCCATACAGTTTATGGGCATTTAGTGTTACAATCTTGTTGGGATGTATTTAGTTTTTTAATAGGTGAAGCATATCTTTTCTGTGCCGCTAGCAGCACTAAACTGAATTGTAGTCTGATTGATTAAGTGTCCCGAATGCACTTTACATGTGAACATCGTCTCAAGCAGGCATGACTTTAGGACAGGATCAGCGGTGTGTGTTTCTGATGCTGAGAGATGCTCAGAAATCACACACTTCAGCTCCACACAAAAACTCAGTTACACAAAACACAATGTAACCTTTAACCGTGACTATACCTGACTTTGGCAACCTTTTAAAAGATGTAAATAGAGCTAGTTGTGTTTCTGTTGGGTTAGTAACAGGGAAGCTGTGCCTTACAGTAATCTTAATCTTTAGCGTAGATTGTGTTCTTTCAGTGATATCAGTATCATCTGACACAATACGCTTAGGAAGGATCTGTCACTGTACACGTTCACTTCTGGTACTTTTGTGCAAGTTTGATCGGTTCAGTTGAGGCATCATCATGTGATCAATATATCAATGTTATGTGCCTATTTTATACTAACAGTTACATTTGTATCCACTCACAAATGCAACCCAAATATAACACAAACATTTAATTGAACTCTCTGAAAATAGCAAATCTTGTATACAAATTGGCACATCACATAATACACACTTTAGTTTTTTAAAGAATATACTGTAGAAAAGTTGCTCATTAATCATATTCCAGTCCTAAAATGTGAACACGAATAAAATAAAATCTAGGATAAAATATAATCAAAAAAAAAAATGCATTTATAAAGAAAAATAAAATAAAAATAGTCTTCTAGTATATCTTATAGATATATAAAACAGATTTTTTTACGCATTGCATTTTTGCTTTTATGCATTTTTACACATAGATAATATCATTAGTCATGTGACTGATGCATCAGGCTATATTGTTGACCTGAGCTTACAGTATTTACAGTATTTGTCTCTGAATGAACCTGACTCAGATACGATGTGAATCAGAGCGAGCGTCTCTGCTTGTGTTGCAGGTGGCCATAATCTCTGGGAATTTCGAGTTGGCGGAGCTGATTAAGAAGCACAGAGAAAGTGACGTAGGTAAGAGCCACCAATACAGCGACTGCGTCTGATTTAACAACCCCATATCAGAAACCTCCAGCAGAGCTCTATAGACAGCAGTGTGTGTGCAAATAGGGCACGTCTTAATGTGAAAGAAATGACTGGACTAATCCAGGAGCAGCAGCTAGGATTAAGAGCGATGCCGAGCCAGAGCTGCGCTTAAGATATTCTCCTCTGAAACTGTGTGTTGTGTTCTGAGTGCATGATGTTCAACACAAACACAAACATGATGCAGCTCAGTGTCACCGAAACAAACAACACAACATCACGGGAGGTATTTTGTTTTCACACACTATTGTTTTTATTCACATTTGTGATATCAGCCGTCGGTCAGGATAGACTCTGTCAAAAGAGGGCAGGGCTTTTCCAAAAGACAAAAACAACAAGCAGTGCTACCCTATATGCTGACTTGACCTAAAGAGCATTGTTTTTCAGTATGTTTTCATAAAAGCAAAAAATGTTGAGTGAGCTGGATTATACCGGGCCCAGGCAACCGTTCACATGAATAAATCAATCAAAAGGAACAGAAGTAAATATCTGAGGAGGCATAATCCGTGATTGTTTCCCGGAGCAGCCCACAGCTGTCCTGCAGACTAAATGAAAAAAGCCTCAAGTCACAACAGCAGCGAGGGATTACGAGCTCATCATCTTCCAGCGAGCGCAGCGGCGGACTCATTCCTGCTCTCTGATCTGGGATGGGATTTTGTAGGGACTGGAATCGTTTGGGTCATGGGTTCTGCCTGGTGCACAGCAGAGAGAGGTGTGTTGATTTACGCTGATTTCATCTCTAGCAGGACCTTCTCCAGCTCTTTGTGTGCGCTCCGTTGTGGCTTTGAAATGTTGGTTTCGTTGTGAGAGTACGATCTGCGGTTTGCTGGGATGGTTACAAATCGTAATGTTTGTACGCTCTTGATTTCCCATGGTTTCATCTGGAAAGCAAAGGGCAAATAAAAGCGTCCGGTGAACCGTTTTCATGATTTGGCAGAATTACGATTTTAATGAATTCGATTTTAATGAAGCCTGACCCTTGGCATCACCATTTGTTTATAGCGATGATATGCAGCATTCATAAACAGCCATCTTTGATAGCTGTAAACATCGAAATGCATGCAACTTCAAGGCATATTGTAATACAGCATTACACTATATATACATTATTTATTTATGAAATAATTTCACAAGTCCAAATTGCACAAGTGGTAGTTCTGTGTCATTTTGATTGAGAGTGTCAGACATTCTTTTCTGCGTTCTTTAGAGACACACTAATGCTGTGAATTGCATAGTTTATGTGTGAGAGCGTTTATATAATGTGAGAAATGAAAAAACACACGAGTGCGCTTCTTAATATCGTTCTTCTCCCAGATCAGCTTTAAAATAAGGCTTAGAATAATCTTAATTTCTCAGCGTCTGAAAAATCAAGAACTCTGGAGTTTCCGAGGATAGGGATATTGTCTGGTAAATAGTGCAGCTGCTGTCCTGTCATGTTTTTCTGTAAGGATCGAGGCGCTCGTCTCTGTTTGAAGCGTCTGTGGAGCGACTCGGCTCTTCTCTTACGTAATGTTAAGATGTTTTTCCTCATGTCACAAACTCTTTCGACTGTCGTTCAGGCGTCCCTTCAGTCACTGTAAGCGTGGCCAGAGGATTTTCCCCAGATTTTCATTGATCCCGGTTCTGATCCTGTGTTCTTGAGAAAACACTGATTGCTCCAAGCATTACGTAACTCTCAGATTTCCCTCAAAATCCTGCTCCGCCGTGTGAAATACGGAGATCTGGCTCTCCTCGGGGCTCCTTGTGTTAACCTGACATCTGATATTGTTTCTTTTTCTCGCTCTGTGCACTGTTTTGTCTTTCGCTCTCCTCTCGATCTCTCTGTAAGAGTTGTTCGTCTGATGCGCTTTATGGTCAGTCGTGTCCCTTCTTCTTTCTCTGTGTCCTGTTTCTCTATTGATCTATTGGTCAGATGTTGGTTAATGGAGGAGGTGGTTCACCAGTTCAGATGAAGAGAGGACTCAGTAGAGACTGTACTGTGTTTATGAAGAACTAAATGAACAGGAGCTTCTGTAAGTGAGAAGACATTACCATTAGACTACAGTTAGAAAACCATAAGATGTTGGAGAGTTAACGGAAGATGAAGGAAGCATTATGGCAACAGTAAAGCAAGTTCATCTCAGAAATGAAGAACGGGGAGCGGTTGGTCTAATATCTGTCATATATGAGAAGAGTCCTGATCATCTTATTGCTCATGCACATGGGCATAACTAGACTGGAGCATCAATTATGCACAAACAGACATGAAGCATGCATTATTATAATAAACATGATGGTTTTATTTTAATTGAACGTCAGCATTTGATTCTGTTTTTGGTTTTGAGAAAAGAGTGTGTAGTTTTAATCAAGCATTGTTTATTTAAAATACATCAATATTTAAAAATAAATACATTTAAAAGTGATTTAATTGTATTCTGTGGCAAAGTTTGCATTATGGTGTACATGCACAGATAAGGTAGAATGAAGAGAAGATATGATTTCTGATATGAATTAGACTGAAGTCTAATTATAGATATGAAGTCTTTTTGTTTATTATGTGAACCTGATGATCAGGGAAGTTTTATTTTTAATTTAAGGTTGTTTTCTTGTTCTCTAAGCAAATGCAGATTCTGAGGAAAATGTTTTTGTAAAGATGTGTATAAATGATTAGGTATTTGTGATTTGAATCGGTTTATTACAGATGACTCTCTCTCTCTAGTAACTGTGTGTGAGTATCTCAAGCCTCTGATACTAGCTTAAAAATGACATTTTTGACTTGGTAAAAGAAGCTTGAGCTGTTTTTAAGGAAGCTGCATAAGAAAGTACCACATACAAGAGTTTAAAATGAAACCTGTTACAGGGTCATTCATACACGTTCCCTTATACATCACATTCATATACATTTACCAGTCTTGTTGTTACTAATTAAAAGGTCCATGAACACACTATGAATCAATTATGCATTGTCTGATGAATTGCTTTGCAAAGAGGACTCGATACAACAAAGTTAAGTGGTTGAAAAAAAGCTCCTTAATTTGTCATTCATCTTTTTTAAATCAGTAACACAGTTACTTTGTTTCCATGTGTTGAGTGACAGCTCTGGTGTTGCCATGGAGACAGAAATCAGGAGTGAGTGCAGAGCGTTGTGTGTGAACATGATCTTACTGTAGTTCTAGACTCAATATCAACATGTGTTTACTCATCTCACTGCACACAAACACATTCAGTGCTCTTCACAATGAAGGAAAACAGTCAAATGCAAACCTGCAATTAAATGTATTAAATAACACAAATATCTTTATTTAATCCCATTTTATTAACTAGTATCTTTGCTGCCGACCTTCGATGATGCAATTTAAACATACTAATAAACAAAAATGACTTTAGATAAATATGACATTTGTTTTTCTTTTTAGCTGAAGAGTGTTGAACTTTCTTCTCCTGCATTCTATGCTTCATGCTGTCCAGAAGAGCTGAGGCTTATTCACTTCACTTTTTGTGTGAAAGAGCCTTTACATTTGCCAAAAATAGAAATGTTTATATTAAAAAGCAAACAAGCAAGCCCTTCCCAGATGAGAAACAGTAACACAAAAGTAATTACTTTCCATAAAAAGTAACTAAGTAATGCAATTAGTTAAGACTTTTAAAAAACAACTTTCCCCAAACTGCTTATTACACTAAAAAAAGATTTTTGTCCTTGTATTTTTTTGGCTTCACCCTCATAGTTCACTTTAACCACATCTTTGGTCCCAACAGTTTAATGGATATATTATGGGCTGCTCTTCAGCTGATCTGTCTTCGTGTGTGTGTGTGTGTGTGTGTGTGTGTGTGTGTGTGTGTGTGTGTGTGTGTGTGTATGTGTGTCTGTCTGTGTGTGTGTGTGTGTGTGTGTGTGTGTGTTTGTGTGTGTTTGTGTGTCCCTGTCGTCGTCGTGGTCTGTCGGGGTGTGTCTGTTTCTGTCTGTCTGTCTGTCTGTCTTGTCTTGTCTGTCTGTCTGTCTGTCTTGTTTGTGGGTGTGTCTGGTGGGTGTGTGTTGGGTGGGTGTGTGTGTGTGTGTGTTAGTTTGGGTGTGTGTGTGTGTGTTCGTGTGTGTGTGTGTGTGTGTGTGTGTGTGTCTCTCTCTCTCTGTGTGTGTGTGTGTGGTGTCTCTCTCTCTTCTCTTGTGTGTGAGTGTGTGTGTGTGTGTGTGTCGTTGTGTGTGTGTGTGTGTGTGTCTCAGTGCGTGTTCAAGAGGTCACGCGAACTCCAGACAGCGACGGTCATATCCAGAAGAACGTCTCTATGGTTCTCGGGCGCTGCTGCGCTCCAACAGTGACATGAACCTGGTGGCGCGCGCCGTGAGTCCGGAGCAGCTCAGTCTGTCCCCGCAGAAGATGCAGAGAGACCCGAGCGGCCGGGGAAAGACGACGGGCCGCGGCGGCAGAACCGTCCCGAGCAGCTGTTCCCTGTCCATCAGCCTGGAGGACGAGCAGAGCGCGCAGCAGAAATGGTAGGACAGAGTTCACCAAACACAAACAGAAAGTTTTTATCCCTTCCCATCACACACATATGTGATCCTGGAGCACAAAGGTTAAATTTGCATGAAGGGGTAAATGTGTTGAAAGCCTGACTAAAATAAGCTTTCCATGATTTAAAGGCTCTGGTTTGTTTAGGATAGGACAATATTTGAAAATCTGGAATCTGAGGGTGCAAAAAACATCAAAATATTGAGAAAATCACCTTAAAGTTGTTCAAATGAAGTTCTTAGCAATGCATATTACTAATCAAACATTAAGTTCTGATATATTTACAGTAGGACATTTACTAAATATCTTCATGGAACATGATCTTTACTTAATATCCTAATGATTTTTGGCATAAAAGAGAAATGTATAATTGTGACCCATACAATGTATTGTTGGCTATTGCTACAAATATCCCCCAGCGACTTAACACTGCTTTTGTGCTGCAGGGACACATATATGCTGTAGGTACATAAACTAACACATTTAGTAAAATTTTTGCAAGAAAATAAAACTAAATCAGCCTTGGCTTAATTATTATGAGTAAATTGCTGCAACAGTTCTTTACACATGTTCAGGACAGCACCCCACTTCACTGATTTTAAAACTAGACTTAAAACGTATTTATTCAGACTGAGATGTTGTGACATTTTTGTGTATTTTATGTATTTTGTTTTCTATTTGACTTATGTTGTTGTAGTTTTATACTTTTGTTTCTACTGTTTTATTTTGCTCTTATTGGAAAGCTCTTTAGTCACCTTGAGTGTTGTAAAGGGCTGTCTAAATAAATGTTGATTAACAAATGTGAAGCTGTTACAGCAGAGGGAGCTCTTCCAGTAATACAGCAGCGCTCGGCTGCCTCTGGCTGGGTCTCAGTATATTCTAATGCTTCATGTGATAAGAATGGCGTCCTGGAGTGAATGTGTTTCTGCTCCTGCAGTGTCAATGGCAGGCCGTGTGGCCAGAGCTCCAGGAGAAAGCTGTACAGCGCTGTCCCCGGGCGTCACTTCATCGCCGTCCGCTCATACCAACCTCAAGCCGGTGGAGAGATCAGCCTGCACAAGAATGACAGGGTCAGAGGTCAGCGCCGTCGAATCTCATCTGAATCTAGATGCGGCCGTGATTTTCTAATTTCTCCTTTCAGTTTATACAAGGTATTTTCTGCCATTTTTTAAATAAATCGATTCAGTTATAAAAATGAACACCGGGTTAACAATTACGTCATAGAAAACTGGACGCAAAATTTTAAATGAAATTATTTACTTTTCACTGAGAATGCATGGTTCTTGTCGAGTTGAAAAAATAAAATGCAGTTGGTGATTTGATCTCGAGGCAAGACTGGAAATATATTAAAACAGAAAATGCAAATGCAGTTTTTTACAAAGCTTTTTAACTCTTTCCCCGCCAGTGTTTTTGAAGACAAGTTGCCAGCCACCGCCAGCGTTTTTGCTGATTTTCACCAAAATGTCACGGCCCCCAGAAATCTATGTATCTGAACATGCAATACATACAAAAAACATACAAAAATCTGTTTTACTCTAGCTTCAAGCATTGTTTTTATTATCAACACTTGAATGTAGGTAGGATTCATAAAAAAGCAACATTTTGAGCAAAAAGCTGAGAAAATCACATTTTTATCAAACACTACACCTGGATCATGTTCAGTAATACTATCAAAGCTAGGCCGGTACACTCTTAAAAATAAAGGTGCTTCACGATGCCATAGAAGAACCTTTTTGTCTAAATGGTCCTTAAAGAAGCTTTAACATCGAAGACCGTTCTGTTTCAACAAAAATTATTTGTGGCGAAGAAGGTTCTTTCAGATTATTAAATAAAGGATAAGAAAGAGATGGTTCTTTAAAGAACCTTTGACTGAATGCTTCTTTGTGGAACCAAAAATGCACCTTTATTTTTAGCACCTTTTGAAGCACCTTTATTTTTAAGAGTGCAGATGGCTTCCATCAGCGCTCCCGAAGCTTGCACACTTTCTGGATCCACATTTCACTCTCTAGCATCAGGCGGTTTTCATTCATACGCGGTTAGTGTTATTTTTCACATGCATATGCTTATGGTCTGTGTTTTTGATCGAGTGATTCTCGACTCTTTCAGGAGATGCGTAACAGCGCCCATAGCGTAAAGAGTTAACGCTCGTGCGCTAATTGTGAATTTTTTTTAAAAATCATTTCATTTTCAATTTTGGCACATATTTTGCATGCAGTTTTCTAATGAAATCGTCAATCTGGTTTTCATTCTCATAACGGAATTGATTTATTTAAAAGTGGCAGAAAACACCCTCCGTATCAGCGGTGTTTCCCCCTGCTTCAGTCGTCTTGTGTCTTGTGTAGTTCTGAGTGTGGCTGAAGGGGGCTTCTGGGAGGGCTGCTGTCGAGGGCAGGTGGGCTGGTTCCCTGCCAGGTGTCTGGAAGAGATTCCCGTCAAACCTGACAAAGAGAGACCAAGTAAGTCCCTGTGGAGAGAGAGAGAGAGAGAGAGAGACCATCACAGCACTGGTTCCAGCACTCTCATTCTCAGTCTTGGTTCTTCAGCCTTTGCTGTTTCTGTAAGCTGGAACCAGTTGTTCATTGATCAGAGCTGGTCAGTGCATGCTGATTGACTTTATTAATGTCGATTGCTCCAGCTCTTGATCATAAGAGGATCTGTTATAATGCTGTTATTTGTTCACCAGAGAGCAGAATGGAGCGCAGCGACAGGAAAAAACTCTTCAGACATTTCACCGTCGGTTCCTACGACAGCATCGACGGGTAAGACCTTGACCGGACCTGATTGAAAGCATACAGTTCTTCTCAGAAAACCGACTGTGTGAAAGCGGCTTCACAGTAACAAACTGGAAAACAACAGAATCAGTCGTGCAAACTTCATCAAATATGAGACTAATCCAAACTCTGCTGTAAAAAAAGACAAGAGTGTCGTTATTCAGATCAAGTTTGAACTTAAGTTTTAAGCTTTTGTTTTTATACACAATGATCTCTTACAACATCAAAGACCATTTATACCTCCATCAGGACCTTTTTAATTAAACCCATCCTCAGACAGGAGATTCAGCCTTAAATTATGACGCACAGCAGGCTTTAAATGTCTTTGAAATCTTGACAATTATAAAATGAGCTTGTTTGAGTATGTTAGAGCTGATCTAATAAAGCAGTAGTCTTGGAGAGGCCCGTGTTAAAGTGATGTTACTGCAGCGAGTAGTTGTTAGGAGTGCCCCACTGGATGTTTTCATATGAAGTGCATAGTTTTATTAAGTGCTGTCTACATCGACATACATCTCGGTATTATATCACAGCATTAAAAACCTTCCATGACCCTCAAACTCAATTTAAAAGCTTGCCAGTAAACCGTGGAGTCACAATTAATATTCATTTATCAATCTTGTCAAATGGAAGTCGAACACATGGCAGACTATTTAAGCTGAAATAGAAAAAAACATTTTACATTTAAATAACTTAGGCCTATATTCTTAACCTTGGGCCTCATTAAAAAGAAGAAGAAGAAATGACCAACAAAGTCTTAAAAGCAGCCAGTACTCATTCTCTAAGTTCTCTTTCGTGGAAAAATATGCTTTTTCATTCATTCGTACTGTGTACACGGTTGCAACCAAAATGAGTTTAAAATGGTAAGTGCCACTGTTTAAAAAATGCTTGTTTGACTGATATTTCATAAACAGTATGCTTTCAAATATTATGCCACATGTATGCAAATTGATTTAAAAACATTTAAATTGTATCATTTTGAAGAGAGGCTGATGATACTTTAAATCCTATTACTAAACCAACTGCACATAGTGTGACTTTTTGTTTTGTATGACATTAAAATTGTTTCTAGAATTAAAATGTACATAAATAGGTTACCAAAACAAACGTGTTTGTGTCTTAGAAGCTTAGGCTATTAGACGGCATTCCCCGATGTGGTACAGCTCAAATGTTCTGATGTCTCTCTATAATAGGGATGGGCGTATCGATCCAAAGTATCGATATATCGATACTGACGCGAGTATCGAAAGTATCGATACTCAAACTAAAAATATCGATACTAAGGTGTTTTATTTACCAGTGATTTTGTTAATTTAACAAAAAAATAATGCGTACAATATGCATTGAATTGGACGAATAACCTTTGTTAGCGAGTAATTGTGTAGGATATAACTATTTTCCTGCTCATCTGAACACACGCAAATGTTGCAAGACAGAACTAATCAATCACAGAGAGCGTTCACTCACTTCTGACAGTGCATTAAAACAGGGCTGCGTTTCCCAAAAGTACCATAAGAAAGCATTAAAGCTTTTGGGAACGGCAGCCCTGAACAATACTTATCAGAGGACAGAAGGACAGAGTTATTTCACAATAAACAAACTGAAATTGTAGCCTACATAGTTTGTGCAATTACAGTTATTTAAATTGAACGTTGAAATATAAGGCGTATTGAATGTTAAAATGCATTTAAACATAAAGTTAAGTGCTTATCATCACCCATTTTACTCTTAGTAATTTAATAAATTCATAAATTTCATCATTTAAAAGTTTAGCTCAGAAGTATCGAATCGGTATCGATATCGACGATACTGCCTTGAAAAATATCGGTATCGTATCGAAAACAAAAAAAGTAGTATCGCCCATCCCTCTATAAGAAAACACGGACTGTCCCTTATTGACTTTTCTGAGGTGGAACCCGGCCGCACAGATAAAATGGCGCGGAGTGCATTGTGGAACACATGCCGTCAGACGTCGTTGCCATCGCGTAGCGTTATTGAGTGGCGGGTAAGTGAATGGGAAGCGTTTCTCGCCACGCCAGTCCGGAGCAGCTCCAGCGTGAGAGGAGAGACGCGAGGAACTCGCGCGCGTTTATGATCATCGCCCAGCATCTCGGAGACCATTTTTTTTTTTGAGTGATCGATACCGACGATGACCGATGATCTGTCATGATGAACAGCGCCAGGCGGTGAGGAGGAGGAGGATGATGATGAAGGGCTTGAATAACGCGCGTCATTTCCTCCACAGCGACTGTGTGACCGAGCAGAAAACAGTGGTTTTACTGAAGCAGGAGAAGGAAGGCTTCGGGTTTGTGCTGCGAGGAGCTAAAGGTGAGACCTCATCTTCATCATCATCATCATGAAACATTGGTTGTCAGTCACACAGACACAGTACTCACACACACACACACACACACACACAACACACCCCCAAACACACTCTAATAACACACACTCACTCCACCCAACCTCACTCACACCACACACACAACACCAACACTCTCTCACACACCCCCCCCCACACACACACACACAAACACACACCACAACACACACACACACACACACACACACACACGCGCGCGCACGCACACACAAACCACACACACACACGTATAACACACACTCCCTCACCACCACACTCACTCACACAAAACACACCACACTCTCTCACACACCCAACACACCTCTCTCTCACCCCCACCCACCACACACACACAAACACACACACACGCGCGCACGCACACACACACACACACGCACACTCACTCACTCACACGCACACTCACACACACACTCAATCACACTCACACTCACACTCACACACACGCTCACACTCACACACTCACACACACACCACACACACACACTCACTCACTCACAAACACACACACACACACACACCCCACACACACACACACACACCACACACACACACACTCTATAAACCACACACCCACTCACACCACACACACTCTCCTCACACAAACACACACACCACGCTCTCACACAACACACACACACACTCTCAACACCACAGACTCACCACTCTCAACACTCAAAAAATACACATTCCCACAGATCACACACCCGCGCCACATCACTCACTCCCACACCACTCACTCACTCACTCCGCACACACACACACACACACACAAACATCTAATAAACACACACACCACACACATCTAATAACACACAACACACTCACACACACTCATCACACAACACACACTCTCTCACCACACACAAAACACTCTCTCTTCACCCCACACAACACAAACACTCTCACACACTCACACCACAGATCACACCGCACACACACACACAATCACACACACGCAACACTCAACTCACTCACACACACACACACCAACACACTCACACACACACTCTCCACACACACACACACACACAACACCACACCATACACTCACACACACCACACACACTCACATCACACTCACACACACTCACACGCTCGCTCACACACACACACACACGACACACTCACACACACACAACACACAACACACACACACCACACACACACCACACTCACTCACACCACACCTCACTCACACACACACTCACACTCACAACACACACACACTCTCTCACACCACACACACACACACACACAACATCACCACCACTACCCAAGCCACACACGACTCACACACTCTCTCACTCATACACACACACTCACTCACACTCACTCACGAACACACTCACTCACTCACGAACACACACACACACTCACCACACACACACACACAGTGCGCCACACTCACTCCACGCACACAAAAACAACCACTGAACACTACTCTCTGCACAAACACACAAACACACACACACACACTCCACAACACACACACACCACACACACACTCACACACACACACACACAGCCACACTCTCTCTCACACACACACACACAACACTCACACTCACACACACTCACAAACACACACACAAACACCCGGGTGATGAAGATCTGTCACAAGCATTTCAGACTAGAAATGATATCATGTCACGAGATCATTTAGTTTGTGAAAAGGAAGTGCACTTAATTGTATTGAATGTGAACTTGTAGTGTACTTCAAATCTTTAAAAAAGATGATGTAATATTAATGAAAGAAATTACCACTTAAATGACTTTAACACACTTAAGCAGACTTTTAAACGTGCAATTTGTAAATATAGCAAGTACGTTTAAATTTTCCACGAAATTGTATTTAATTTTATTTTATAATTGTTAATAATCGTCGTCGTTGTTTGAATGTTGACGAACCCCACTAAAGCACATGCAAACTACTTGATTATAATCTTAACTGTAGTGTGTTATTTGAAATTACATTTAAACGTAATATATTTTAAATGCACTAAACTGCATTAGTGTAAACAAATGAATGTAACTACTAAAACTATGTTATTATGAAATTACATATAAAGATGCAGGTGAAACATTACATTCAGTTCACACTTATGTATATTATTTTGGGCTTTTTAAAATTATGCTAAAGTGTGCTGCTTTTTCACAAGGAGTGCTACACTGATAGAGCATTTCATTCGTCACACAGTACACAAGATTTACACAACCCATTCAGATCAGATACACACACACACACACACACACACACACTCTGAGCCATCTAAACATACTATACTATCACGGGGGCCTGCAGTATTCTTATTAATGGAACAGAACAATGTAATCATACAGTCAAACCAAAAATTAGTAACTTGGCAAGTACAACTTATTCTAACCCTAACCCGACCAGTCTGAAACGTTACCTGTAGTCAACAGAATGTGTTAAAGGGACCATCACAATAAAGTGAAACCCCAGTCTCTAATCAATGCAGATCCAGTGGAGGGTGTTTAACAGTACAGAACGTCAATCTTTTTTGGTTTGGGTTTGTTTTCTCGTGTGAGTACTGTACGCTGTGAAGCAGTGGGATCTCCAGCACAGCCTCGCTCTGCTCACTGCGGCTGATTTATGGGAACTGTCAGGTGTCACTGCTGGTTTGTGTAGAGCTGCCCAAGGGAAGGAGCAACTCTGTGACATCTACACACTCGCACATGAAAAATACATGCAGAGGCTTTTATATTTCAGATAACCCACTCCTGTGTAGCTTCCTTTTCCCTTTGTGTATGTGTCAATGTAGTTTGCTTTTGTCCTGAGAGTTAATTTGGGATCAGATTGTACTTTGAGTCGTTGAGAGCGTGCAACAGAAATAAATCAGACGTCACGTGAAGCTGGCATCATCATAACACGAAGGCTCTGTTGTTTTTGGGTTCCACAGCAGACACACCCATCGAGGAGTTCATCCCGACTCCTGCGTTCCCCGCGCTGCAGTACCTGGAGTCTGTGGATGAGGGCGGCGACGCCTGGCAGATGGGGCTCCGCACGGGGGACTTTCTCATCGAGGTGAGAGCCCTGCTTAGTGTACACTACGGTGCCCGGGAGGGGACATGTTCGGCTCACTTAGTTTTGTCATGGGAACGTGATATTAATTCGGGGAACGTCATATTAACTCGTGGGAACGTGATATTATATCGTGGCTATGCGATATTAATTCGGGGAACGTCATATTAACTCGTGGGAACATGATATTATGTCGTGGCCACGAGATATTAATTTGAGGGAACGTCATATTAACTTGTGGGAATGTGATATTATATCGTGGCTATGCGATATTAATTCGGGGAACGTCATATTAACTCGTGGGAATGTGATATTATATCGTGGCTATGTGATATTAATTCGGGAACGTCATATTAACTCGTGGGAATGTGATATTATATCGTGGCTATGTGATATTAATTCGGGGAACGTCATATTAACTCGTGGGAACGTGATAATACGTTGTGGCCATGAGATATTAATTCATGGGAACGTCATATTAACTCGTGGGAACGTGATATTATATCGTGGCTATGTGATATTAATTCGGGGAACGTCATATTAACTCGTGGGAACGTGATATTATATCGTGGCTATGTGATATTAATTCGGGGAACGTCATATTAACTCGTGGGAACGTGATATTATATCGTGGCTATGTGATATTAATTCGGGGAACGTCATATTAACTCGTGGGAACATGATATTATGTCGTGGCCACGAGATATTAATTTGTGGGAACGTCATATTAACTCGTGGGAATGTGATATTATATCGTGGCTATGTGATATTAATTCGGGGAACGTCATATTAACTTGTGGGAACGTGATAATATGTCGTGGCACGAGATATTAATTAATGGGAACGTCATTTTAACTCGTGGGAATGTGATATTATATCGTGGCTATGTGATATTAATTCGGGAACGTCATATTAACTCGTGGGAACATGATATTATGTCGTGGCCACGAGATATTAATTCATGGGAACGTCATATTAACTCGTGGGAACGTGATATTATATCGTGGCTATGTGATATTAATTCGGGAACGTCATATTAACTCGTGGGAACATGATATTATGTCGTGGCCACGAGATATTAATTCATGGGAATGTCATATTAACTCGTGGGAACGTGATATTATATCGTGGCTATGCGATATTAATTCGGGGAACGTCATATTAACTCGTGGGAACATTATAATAATATGTTTTGGCCACGAGATAATAATTTGAGGGAACGTCATATTAACTCGTGGGAATGTGATATTATATCGTGGCTATGTGATATTAATTCGGGGAACGTCATATTAACTCGTGGGAACATGATATTATGTCGTGGCCACGAGATATTAATTTATGGGAACGTCATATTAACTCGTGGGAACGTGATATTATATCGTGGCTATGTGATATTAATTCGGGAACGTCATATTAACTCGTGGGAACATGATATTATGTCGTGGCCACGAGATATTAATCGGGGGAAGGGGAGGGAACGTAATATTAACTAGGGGGAAGTGATATTTCTATGTGTATGCGGCTAGCGATAGTAATTTAGGGGGGAACGTCATTTTAACTCGTGGGAATGTGATATTATATCGTGGCTATGCGATATTAATTCGGGGAACGTCATATTAACTCGTGGGAATGTGATATTATATCGTGGCTATGTGATATTAATTCGGGGAACGTCATATTAACTCGTGGGAATGTGATATTATTATCGGGGCTTGGCTATGCGATTCTTAATCCTGGGAACGTCACTCTTAACTCGTGGGACTGTGATATTATATCGTGGCCTCCTTCCTCTTACTCTATACGCTAAACCTAAAACTATCCCTACCTCCATAAAGCTTCCCCTTCTCAAAACCCCCTAACCTACCCTACCCCCCTATGGGTTGTTGTGTGTGTGGCGGGGGGCCCGACGGGATATTAATTCGGGGAAGTCTATAACTCGTTTTCCTGGGAACGTTGATATTATATAGTTGGCTATGCGATATTAACGTCGGGGACGTCATAGTAACTCGTGGGAATGTGATATTATTTTTTTTATCTTTTCGTGGCTATGTGATATTAATTCGGGGAACGTCATATTAACTTGTGGGAATGTGATATTATATCGTGGCTATGTGATATTAATTCGGGGAATGTCATTAACTTGTGGGAATGTGATATTATATCGTGGCTATGTGATATTAATTCGGGGAACGTCATATTAACTCGTGGGAACATGATATTATGTGGTATGCGATATCTTAAGTCGGGGAACGTCATCGTAACCTAGGGAAGTGATATGATATGTGGCTATGTGATATTAAGTCGTGGAGAACATATATTAAATAGTGGGAACGTGATATTATATCGTGGCTATGTGATATTAATTCGGGGAACGTCATATTAACTTGTGGGAACGTGATATTATGTCGTGGCCATGAGATATTAATTTGTGGGAACGTCATATTAACTCGTGGGGACGTGATATTAATTATCGTGCTATGTGATATTAATCGGGGAATGTCATATTAACTCGTGGGAACGTGATATTATATCGTGGCTATGTGATATTAATTCGGGGAACGTCATATTAACTCGTGGGAATGTGATATTATATCGTGGCTATGTGATATTAATTCGGGGAACGTCATATTAACTCGTGGGAACGTGATATTATATCGTGGCTATGTGATATTAATTCGGGGAACGTCATATTAACTCGTGGGAATGTGATATTATATCGTGGCTATGTGATATTAATTCGGGGAACGTCATATTAACTCGTGGGAACATGATATTATGTCGTGGCCACGAGATATTAATTCATGGGAACGTCATATTAACTCGTGGGAACGTGATATTATATCGTGGCTATGTGATATTAATTCGGGAACGTCATATTAACTCGTGGAAACGTGATAATACGCCGTGGCCACGAGATATTTATTTTTTGGGGAACGTCATATTAACTCGTGGGAACGTGATATTATATCGTGGCTATGTGATATTAATTCGGGGAACGTCATATTAACTCGTGGGAATGTGATATTATATCGTGGCCACGAAATAATTCGGGGAACGTCATATTAACTTGTGGGAATGTGATATTATGTCGTGGCCATGAGATATTAATTTGTGGGAACGTCATATTAACTCGTGGGAATGTGATATTATATCGTGGCTATGCGATATTAATTCGGGGAACGTCATATTAACTCGTGGGAATGTGATAATATGTCATGGCCACAAGATATTAATTTGAGGAAATGTCATATTAACTCGTGGGAACGTGATATTATATCGTGGCTATGCGATACGAATTCGTGGGAACGTCATATTAACTCGTGGGAATGTGATATTATGTCGTGGCCATGAGATATTAATTTATTAACTCGTGGGAATGTGATATTATATCGTGGCTATGCGATATTAATTCGGGGAACGTCATATTAACTCGTGGGAATGTGATATTATATCGTGGCTATGTGATATTAATTCGGGAACGTCATATTAACTCGTGGAAACGTGATATTTATACGTGGGCTATGTGATATTAATTCGGGGGAAAGTCATATAAACGTGGGAAAGTGATATTATATCGTGGCTATGTGAATTAATTCGGGGGGGAAAGTCATATTAAAACTCGTGGGAACGTGAATTATATCGTGGCTATGTGATCGTAATTCGGGGAACGTCATATTACTCGTGGGAACGTGATTATTATATCGTGGCTATGTGATATTACATGCGCCGTGGGACACGTAATTAACTCGTGGGAAAGTGATAGTAGGGTAGTGTGGATATGTGATAGTAATTCGGGGAACGTCATATTACACTCGTGGGACAGTGATATTATATCGGGGCCATATTAGATATTAATTCGGGGGAACGTCATATTAACCGTGGGGAATGTGATATATATCGTGGCATGTGAATTAAGTCGGGGAACGCATATTAACCGTGGGGACCGTGGATATTATATCGTGGTCTGTGAATTAATTCGGGGAACGTCTATTAAATCGGGGAACGTGAATTATATCGTTGGCTAGTGATATTAATTCGGGGAACTCATATTAACTCGTGGGAATGTGATTTATATCGTGGCTATGTGATATTAATTCGGGGAACGTCATATTAACTCGTGGGAATGTGATCTTATTATCGTGTCCGATGTGCTATTAATTCGGGGAACGTCATATAACTCGTTGGGACCGTTGATATTATATCGTGGGCTATGTGATATTAATTCGGGGAAACGTCATATTACTCGGGGAAATGTGATATTATGCGGGCTATGCGATATTAATTCGGGGAACGTCATATTAACTTGTGGGAATGTGATATTATGTCGTGGCCATGAGATATTAATTTATTAACTTGTGGGAATGTGATATTATATCGTGGCTATGTGATATTAATTCGGGGAACGTCATATTAACTTGTGGGAATGTGATATTATATCGTGGCTATGTGATATTAATTCGGGGAACGTCATATTAACTCGTGGGAACGTGATATTATATCGTGGCTATGTGATATTAATTCGGGGAACGTCATATTAACTCGTGGGAACATTATAATAATATGTTTTGGCCACGAGATAATAATTTGAGGGAACGTCATATTAACTCGTGGGAACGTGATATTATATCGTGGCTATGTGATATTAATTCGGGGAACGTCATATTAACTCGTGGGAATGTGATATTATATCGTGGCTATGCGATATTAATTCGGGGAACGTCATATTAACTTGTGGGAATGTGATATTATATCGTGGCTATGTGATATTAATTCGGGGAACGTCATATTAACTCGTGGGAACGTGATATTATATCGTGGCTATGTGATATTAATTCGGGAACGTCATATTAACTCGTGGGAACGTGATAATAATATTATATCGTGGCTATGTGATATTAATTCGGGGAACGTCATATTAACTCGTGGGAACGTGATATTATGTTGTGGCCACGAGATATTAATTTGAGGGAAAGTCATATTAACTCGTGGGAACGTGATAATAATATGTCGTGGCCACGAGATAATAATTTGAGGGAATGTCATATTAACTCGTGGGAACGTGATATTATATCGTGGCTATGTGATATTAATTCGGGGAACGTCATATTAACTTGTGGGAATGTGATATTATGTCGTGGCCATGAGATATTAATTTGTGGGAACGTCATATTAACTCGTGGGGACGTGATATTATGTCGTGGCTCTGCGCTATTAATTCGGGTGGGGGGAAACGTATATTAACTCGTGGACTGTGATAGTATATCGGTGGTATGTGATATTAATTCGTGGGAACGTCATATTAACTCGTGGGAATGTGATATTATGTCGTGGCCACGAGTTATTAATTTGTGGGAACGTCATATTAACTCGTGGGAATGTGATATTATATCGTGGCTATGTGATATTAATTCGGGGAACGTCATATTAACTTGTGGGAACGTGATATTATGTCGTGGCATTGAGATATTAATTTATTAACTTGTGGGAATGTGATATTATATCGTGGCTATGTGATATTAATTCGGGGAACGTCATATTAACTCGTGGGAACGTGATATTATATCGTGGCTATGCGATATTAATTCGGGGAACGTCATATTAACTCGTGGGAACGTGATATTATATCGTGGCTATGTGATATTAATTCGGGGAACGTCATATTAACTCGTGGGAACGTGATATTATATCATGGCCACGAGATATTAATTCGGCTTTTAAAGATATTCTTGTATCTCAACTTGGCCATATGTAATGGCCATAGGGTTGAAACTGTAACACAAATGTAGGTCGACCAGCACTGCGTTTAGAAATCAGGTCAAATATCCATGTTCTCACGGCCTACATGTAATATACATACACGAGTTAAACCTCATTAGCTTTGGTTTCTAATGATTGTAAATGGATGTCCTCTTCATCCAGAACCCTGCTGGTTCTTAAGTGTCCTGATGCAATGTTACTGACCATTTCAGTGCAGTGATTCAAAGAGAGAGCGATCAAACTGAATCACAAATGGTTTCAGACCGTTTTGCAAAATGGTTTGGCCAATTCACTGAAAAGAACAGACTCGGAAGAATGATTCATTTGTGTGTGATTTTAAATACGGATGCCATAATTGCTGAAATATTATAATTAAAGCACCGTGATTTCTGTTACAGGTCAACCATCAGAATGTGGTGAAGATGGGACACCGGCAGGTCGTTAACATGATTAAACATGGAGGAAACCGTCTCGTCCTTAAAGTGGTGACGGTGAGCAGGAATCCCGAACAAGACGACAAAACCTGTAAAAAAGGTACTAAACGCTTACTGCGTGTGTAGTCAGGACAAATGATGGATGGAAACGGCCTGCTTTGAGATTCTTATCAGGCTTAGAAATAATAGAATTTAAGTTACAGTTTATTTTAATGTTATTTACGGATTTTTTTGTCGTAGCTCCTCCTCCACCCAAGAGAGCCCCGACAACTGCACTCTCAATGCGATCCAAGTCCATGACATCTGAACTAGAAGAATTAGGTGAGTTAAATCTGATAAATCACTGCTATTTCACAATAAGTTCTCTCTTTTGAGTAGTGTTTGTTAAGTCAAGCATTGCTATTACTATTGCTTAGATTAGGGTTAGTGATCAGTCCCTAAATGCTGCTTTATACTTCTGCGATGGCCCGTTTTCAGCCCAAGAGTTTAATTCCCAAAATCCAGTCCTTTTCGTTTTTTTGAATACCTGGGATAAATGAAGTGACAGTTCAGTCCTTTCAATCCTTATATAAAAGGTAAAAACATCATAAGGATTGGGTAGTCATGTGTCATAATGTGATAATCAACATTATGCCACTGTTGATTTAGCTTACTTGCATTGAACTGGGAATATTCTTTTCAAAAGAACCTAATCATGAGGCATTCGTTCGTGATTCATCCTGCACTGGTCTGCGTTTGTTGCTGCGTGCAATCAGGAAGGATGATGCAATATGAATTGTCTATTTATTGTCTTTGCATTATTTCACTGTGAATAAAACCATTTCTTTATTCCTAAACCTAATTTTGATATGGGAGCCCAGAACTGATGCAACGATACATTTTGAGGTTTGTTAGATGGCATCATATTCTTGTGATGACAGTGACTCCAGGAATACTATGGATTTTTTTAATGATCAGATCTGAGTGGTCTGTGGATACTATGAATACATCTGTAGACCGTTCCAGCCAATATGTGCCCATTACCAATATCCTACCAAACAAAGTAAAGGAGGTTCAGGATGTTATGTAAGTCAAAACTCATGCTACTAAAATTTTCATGCAATATTTAGGGTTTTGTTGTTGTTGTTTTGATTTGATAGAGCTGGATCAGTGGCTCTCAACCCAACCTAATCTCTGCAAGTGAAAATTATTATTATTTATTGTTTACTACAATGCAAGCACTAAGGATGTTCCGTACTTTTTTCCTTTACGCTGTATCCATGTGATCAATTGCCCCAAACTGTTGTAGGAAAAGGATGCCTGTGTTAAAGATGGAATGCAATTTTTTCTCCTGTCCCTTGGACATTTCTGCCTTTTGCAGATACATTTGAAGAAACTGTGACGCCACAGAAGCTTGTGCATGAAAAAGGATCATTGGACAAAGTTGCCACAATCAAGCCCCGCCCCTCAAGTCGCTTTTTGGCCTCACCCATGGATTTTAATGTAAGTTGCTTTTGACTTGTAGTTTAAAATTAAACGAACACCACTTTTAGATTATAATAATGATGCATAATTATTCATAAAACTGTCTTGTGTACATTGAGCTCTTATCAACAAATCTGTTTTACAGCCGTCCACGTCTGAAAGGCCAGGAGTTGCTGTAGTTCCCCCTAGTGTTCCTGCAAGATCCCATGGAAGTTATGTTCGTGTGCCAAAAAGCTGTATGAGAAGACAAAAGTCCATTGGTAAATATTTCCTTGCTACTTTAGATGCTCAACTGAAGATGTAAAGATGTGACTGTAAAAACAAAAACTAAGCAAAAGCTAAGCAGCTTATTGAGGTGTTAGTCTAAACATGCTGCATGTTTCTTTCCCAAGGAATTGCAGGAGAAGAAAAGAAGCTCCTCATACCTCCACTGCTCAAGTTCACCAGAAGTCTCTCTATGCCTGACACATCTGAGGATATTCCCCCACCTCCAGGCGTTTCTCCTCCATCCCCACCTCACAACCTCAGTACTCCTATGGTACAAGGATATGAGCCCAACCAGCCCATTTACACACAGAACTCAACAGGCAGATGCCACACTATAGACAGAGATCTAGTCGGGTACCATCGCCAGAACTTTGAACAATATGACTGTCAAACTCCTTCGGCTGCCCAGCAAAACATGTGTTCCAATAACAGGGCCCATGTGCCAGAGAACCCATATTCAGACATAGTTGGCAAAACTTTGTATATCCCACCAAAACCAGCTCGTAGGAAGGGTATATTGGTAAAGCAGCTAAATGTTGAGGATAGCCCTGAGAAAACCTGTTCAATCCCAATACCAACCATTATTGTCAAAGAGCCTTCGACTAGCAGTAGTGGCAAAAGCAGCCGGGGCAGTAGCATGGAAATTGAGACTAGCACCTCTGAGCAGCCAGGCCAACTACTGCCAGACGGCAGTCACATCATGAGCAACCCTTTTGCAGCTGCTATTGCAGGGGCAGTACGTGACCGTGAGAGGCGGCTTGAAGCACGCAAGAACTCCCCAGCCTTCCTGTCGATGGATCTCGGAGATGAGGATCCATTTATCCCAACCCCTCGTTTACGCCAGTCTATGTCCATAGATGAAGGCATGTTTGCCAGCGATAAGAGTTTACGAATGCTTATGGCTCCACCAGCTGCTTTATTAGAGGGCCAGCAAATTGGAAGTAGAGACAACATGGCTGACTTTACCATCCCAGAACCAACAACTGAGCCCCTCACAACACGCACCAGGAGCTTCCCCAATACAGACGGTCCCATCAGTCTCAATGATGGAGATTTCCAAAACCAGGCATTAGGAAAGACTCGTGATATTTGTCCACCCTTGGCTCTGGGTCTAGCTGCAAGTAATAGAGCTCTGAAGGAGCATGTGCAACCCCCTCTTCCTCCACCTAAAGGAGAACCTCACAAAGCAAACCTCAACCAGCCACTCTTCATAGACACCAAGCTACGGTCCAATATTGAAGCCAACTTTGTTGCCACAGTTGCAGTGGGTCAAGCAAAAGATTGTGGAGGCTTGTTTAGACACACAAGAGAGTCCAATCACGAAACAGAAAAGGCAAAGGAAAGTAATCCATCCGAGCAGTCGAAAAACACCAATAACACATCGCAACAGAAGTCAGCGGGGCTCCTCATGGTCCACACACAAGATAAGGCCAAGCCACAAGTAAACAGTCAGCCTGATAGATTAGAACAAGAAGAGTCCCCTGGAATGAACAGTGCACCCATTGATTCCAACATCAAACGTACAGCCCACAACTCCCAGCCACCTCATATGAGGAACGTCTTCACCTCTGCCACCTCTGTGGAGGAGCCTGTTAAGTTTCCCTGTACCATTCCTCCTCCCCCAATGACCTCAGTGGATATTGATGAGGAGTTTGAACCCTTGCCTCCACCTCTGGAGTTTGCCAACAGCATTGATGTTCCTGAGGACCAGGTAGTAGAGATTCTCAAGCAGAAAAAGAATAATGCAACAATAGGACCTGTTTATCATTCACATACTTCTACAACTGACGGTGTGGAGTCCAAGTGTCTTTCGGGGCTTGCAAACTGCATGACTCCTCACACCTACCCTCCACCACCTCCAGAAATGTTTGAGCCCGTTACGGACTCAGGCATTGAGGAAGCTGACAGTCGGAACAGTGGGGACCCTCACTTTGAGGCCAATAGTACAATTTCCACAGTGTCCAGTATCTCTACTCTTTCATCAGAGGGAATTGACGACACATGTATAGCCTATGCAGATGGCCAGACTCTTTCATTGGACAGACCACCTGTTCCACCAAAGCCAAAAATTAAGCCCATAATCAATAAAAGCAATGCACTTTACAGGGACCCTTTGATACACGAGAGCATAGAGTCCTTCGGACAGCCACCACCAGCCCCTCCTTCACCCCTGGGTTGTGGAGCACAATCTGAGCTTCGCAAAAAGCTTGCTCAGCGAGGCACTAAACTGTGGGACCCCCATGAGTTTCTGAACCCCCTCAATGCAGATCCTAAAGCCAATGTGATCAATGAGCTTAGCTCCAAACTTCACCAGAGGAACAAGGACATATTTCCAACACAGGGAGGGTCACCACCTGCAGGATCCAGGAGCATTGGATCAAGGTGAGCAGCACAATAACAGCCTAGTCTGTCCCCTGTGCAACATTCCTGAACAAAATAAGCAAATGAGTTCAGAAAAATGTGGTCAAAATTAGGACAGTGTCTCGTCTCTAGCTATATACAAGCTGTCTAAAGAAACAGATCACTGGTGGACTAGAACAAGAATGTGTAGATTGGATACTCCTGGGGTAGATCAAGGACAACAAATGAAATAAGATTAAACCTCAGCCAAATGTTCCAGCTATGAGGTAATCTTTTATTGCAGGGGTAGCAAACCTTTAGGACACACCTGCCTGTAATTTTAAAGAACCCTGAACTGTCTCTCCAGGAGCAGGACTGGACAAACCTGCTTTAATGAAATTAAGATACACCAAGATAAATTGTTGAGAATGTTTGTTAAGAGTCATGACCTCTAAGAATATATGAATTGGTGAATTTACAATCCTGAGAAAATCCCAGCATGCCGTTCTTGTCATTTTATCTCCCAATCTCTCTTTTTGTTTGTCCAGAAACTGAAAATATATATTTTGGTTGCAAACTCTCAATATGTTTATCTCGTGAATTTTGAGACAGACTAACAAGAAAAAGAAAAAAGAAAAAGAGGCAAAGTTGGACACTCATGTTTCAGAAGATCTGGGAGCACATTCTGAGACCGGAATTCCTGCTTAAACAAATGTCCTTGTATTTGTAATGATATAAAGGTGTCTCAACACTGAACTTAATTGAATGATCTGTTCATTCGCTTTGACTTGCATTAGTGCAGTGGTGTCCTTTGAGTGAGTGTTGTTGTTGGATGATGCCAGAGAGCTTTCTTCTATTCCTTAATGAGTCCCTCAACCTGTTCAGCAACTGACTTCTCTTTCTGTATGTGTATGTGTGTGTTCTCAGAGATTGGACGGCCCAAGCCTCAGGTACCAAATGCAGCAACACTGTTCCCTCAACAACCCTGAGCCACTTGCCCCTTCAGGCTTCCAGTCCAGCCGCGCCTCCTCCTGAATCTGGTCGTTGCTCTTCTCTGCCAGGCTCTGCTGCCTCCCCCACACTAACAGATGTGTTTAGCCTGCCATCTCCACCCATTATGAATGCGGAGCAATGCTACAGCCTCAGCTCAGTCAGCAGTCGATCGCCGTCCCCTCTCACGCTGCTTCAGGCTTCAGACAAGCCCTTTGCCGACAAACCCATCCTACTCTGGACCAAGCACGATGTAGCCGACTGGCTTGAAAGCCTCAACTTGCAGGAACACAAGAAAGCCTTCTTGGACAATGAAATTGAGGGCACCCACCTTCCCAACCTCCAAAAGGAAGACCTTGTAGACTTGGGTGTCACCCGTGTTGGTCACCGGATGAACATTGAAAAGGGTCTCAAACTTCTAATGGACAGTTAAAGGGTGCATACACTCGGTACAGTGCTTGGCATGGATATTGGCTTGATCAATCCCTCGTTTTCTCAAACTTTTTTCAGTCTAGCTGTCTTGCATCTGTTGGAAATCGTGGGATGATGTTCCCTGTATTGTATTCAGAGGCACAGTAAGTACCATGGATGCAGAACTGCACTCAGGAACACTTCTAAGAGGACTCGTTCTTGCCATCAAAGGCTTTGTTTAAATGTCTGGAGCTTGTCTCTAACCAGCAGAGCTTGGAGGTCCTTTCTTTTTTACCTTTGATACAGCTATTTCTGGGAAAATGTAATTCCAGATGTTGTCTGCAAACGTTCTGTATGTGGCAGAGAACATGAATACCCAGAAAAGCACTGTTGTTTGGTCTTTATAAAATGAGGTTAGCTGAAAACATATGTTCCTGTCAAAGCCTGAGCGAATTTATTCACATCCTTAATATTCCAGATAAGTGCAAGGGATGGTGGCGCTAGTGAAGCCACTCTTCATCCTTGATTTCCATGAGATTGAACGAGGACGGGGTCACGTACAGTTTTGTCTGATCCTGTCGGCGAAAATTAAATACACGTATGCTTTCCCTAACATTTCCCTAAACAAAAAGGATATTTTTTGTGTTCTTGCTGCAGATATAGAGAATTAAAAAACATAAGGCTTGAGGAAGAACGTTCTTAATGAGAGCTTGTGACGTAGCTCATAAATCAGGTGTAATTAGGGCCCAAGCCAGAAAGGCGCAGGGCCCTATTGTTTTTCTAAGGATTATTATTATATTAGGGCCAAGCCAGAAAGGCGAGGGCCTATTGTTTTTCAAGGAGTATTATTATTATTATTTTATTATTATTATTATTATTTTTATTTTTCTTTCGACTCTCGGGGCTTTTTGGTTGCCTTAACCTGCTCAAAAACTCTTGAAAATTGGCACACACATTGGAATCTGCGGTCATAGGACGCCGCAGAGATGGGACCCGGGCGGGACGGGGCTCTACGGCGCCCCCTGGAAAACAGTCTGAAAACTTGATGTATATCTCACACATACTTGCACATATTCATATGAAACTTGGTACACGTATAGATCTCATTGATCTGAACAACTTTCGCGCTGTATGTCATAGGCTCCACCCAACAGGAAGTTGGCTATTCAGGGCTGTTTAAAAAGCGCATGCTCTTGAATTTGATATACTCCTCTGAGGATTTCAAATAGATTGCCACCAAACTCAGTGAACATGATCTCAAGACATTGGGGATGCTAAATTGCCAAGGGATTTTTGATATCTCGAACGGTTTGCCCGTGGCGAGGCGGTGAAGTTATGGCGAGAAATGAGAAACAGGAAGTGTCTAATACCATCCACATACATTGTCTGATTTTGATAAAACTTACGGGTTTTTTTTCGGTGTATGATGCCGATCCCATACATGTGACTATTAGGAGTCAAAGATATAGCGCCACCAACTGACGGACGGAAGTGTGTCATTTTCAAAATGCTTTTAATTCAGCATCTTACTTTTACCCGATTTGCTTCAAACTTCTTCAGAATAATGTCAAAACACGGCCGATGTAAACCTGGTGAGGGGATATTAATATCTGAAATATTGTTGCCATGGCAACGTGTCAAACTTGAATGTTATTTTCTGGGAGATGGCATGCTTAGAATTTAATGAAACTCAACACACATATAAGTATTAATGATATATAGACACTGGGAAAAGCTCATAAAAGGGCGTGGAAGAGGCACTCTATAGCGCCACCTTTCGACAAATCTTGGGGGGTTAGTTTTAGCTACAGCCACCAAACATGGTACATATATTGTTCTCATCAAGCCAAACAACTTTCTAATTTACAGTCATTATCTACGACCAACAGAAAGTCGGCTATTTTGGTTTGAATATTTTGGAAAAATACGGCTGTGAATTAATTAATTACTACTACCAGGAAAATTATACAATTCACACCAAACTTTGTCTACATGAAGATATTGAAGATGCTAAATTGCGAACGGTTTTTGGATATCTTGAATGGTGTTGCCATGATGATTTATTAAATAACAGAAAAAAGATAACAGTAATTTTCTTATATATTTAAAGTGCATTATCCAAACTCCTTTGAAACCTTTAATGTATGAAGAACAAGTCATTCTGAGGAAACTTGCTTAGTTTAAAAAATGCATCATGCTCGGAGGCCACAAAAAAATTAAAACTATCACTCTTAATTGGTGTAAGGTGAAGACCGTAATACCAAGGATGAACACAAGATGGAGCCATAGGATTAAAAGTCTTTTATCCTCAATCCTGATCAGCTATTTAGCTGTGTATCAGAATGAAAACAAATGCATAGAATCATTTGAAATGTTACGGCCGTTCTGTACTCTCAGTATACTTCTAAATAATTATTGTAGAAATGCTTTTAGAGCTTTAAAAAAAAAAATCATTACAACTTTTATTTATCCTACCTCTCTCACTGATAGGATAAAAAATATTTTAAGTCTGACCCTTTACTGCTCAGTTCAGTTAATTAGAATAATAAGCATATATATACAGTGGGTACGGAAAGTATTCAGACCCCCTTAAATTTTTCACTCTTTGTTATATTGCAGCCATTTGCTAAAATCATTTAAGTTCATTTTTTTTCCTCATTAATGTACACACAGCACCCATATTGACAGGAAAAAAAACAGAGAATTGTTGACATTTTTGCAGATTATTAAAAAAGAAAAACTGAAATAAATATCACATGGTCCTAAGTATTCAGACCCTTTACTCAGTATTTAGTAGAAGCACTCTTTTGATCTAATACAGCCATGAGTCTTTTTGGGAAAGATGCAACAAGTTTTTCACACCTGGATTTGGGGATCCTCTGCCATTCCTCCTTGCAGATCCTCTCCAGTTCTGTCAGGTTGGATGGTAAACGTTGGTGGACAGCCATTTTTAGGTCTCTCCAGAGATGCTCAATTGGGTTTAAGTCAGGGCTCTGGCTGGGCCATTCAAGAACAGTCACAGAGTTGTTGTGAAGCCACTCTTCGTTATTTTAGCTGTGTGCTAGGGTCATTGTCTTGTTGGAAGGTAAAACCTTCGGCCCAGTCTGAGGTCCTGAGCACTATGGAGAAGGTTTTCGTCCAGGATATCCCTGTACTTTGAATTCATCTTTCCCTCGATTGCAACAGTCGTCCTGTCCCTACAGCTGAAAAACACCCCACAGCATGATGCTGCCACCACCAAACTTCACTGTTGGGACTGTATTGGACAGGTTATGAGCAGTGCCTGGTTTTCTCCACACATACCGCTTAGAATTAAGGCCTAAAAGTTCTATCTTGTTCTCATCAGATCAGATAATCTTATTTCTCACCATCTTTGAGTCCTTCAGGTGTTTTTTTAGCTAACTTTCATGTGTCTTGCACTGAGGAGAGGTTCCGTCGGGCCACTCTGCCATAAAGACCCGACTGGTGGAGGGCTGCAGAGATGGTTGACTTTCTACAACTTTCTCACATCTCCCGACTGCATCTCTGGAGCTCAGACACAGTGATCTTTGGGTTCTTCTTTACCTCTCTCACCAAGGCTCTTCTCCCCCGAAAGCTCAGTTTGGCCGGACGGCCAGCTACAGGAAGGGTTCTGGTCGTCCCAAACGCTTTCCATTTAGGATTATGGAGGCCACTGTGCTCTTGGGAACGTTAAGTGCAGCAGAATTTTTTTGTAACCTTGGCCAGATCTGTGCTTTGCCACAATTCTGTCTCTGAGCTCTTCAGGCAGTTCCTTTGACCTCATGATTCTAATTTGCTCTGACATGCACTGGGTGCGCTGTAAGGTCTTATATAGACAGGTGTGTGGCTTCCTAATCAAGTCCAATCAGTATAATCAAACAAGATCGGACTCAAAGAGGTGTAGACCCTCTCAAGGATTGATCAGAAGAAATGGACAGCACCTGAGGTAAATATATGAGTGTCACAGCAAAGGATCTGAATACTTAAGACCATGTGATATTTCAGTTTTCTTTTTGAATAAATCTGCAAAAATGTCAAAAATTCTGTGTTTTCTGTCAATATGGGGTGCTGTGTGTACATTTATGAGGAAAAAAAATGAACTTAAATGCTTTTAGCAAATGGCGCAATATAACAGAGTGTGAAAAATTTAAGGGGGTCTGAATACTTTCCGTACCCACTGTATATATAATATATAAGCTATATATATCTATATATATATATCTATATATATATAATATATATAAAAATATATAAATAAATATAAAATAATATGTATTTTACTGGTAACATTATTTTATATAATTTTCACAACTGCTTATAGATCATTAAAATAATTTTTATAAAAGGTTATAGATCATAAAATGTGTTGGCAACAATTTACAATAAGGTCTCTTTGGTTAACATTAATTAATGCATTAACTAACATGAACTGACAATGAACAATATATTTTTAGATTACTTATTAATCTTGTTAAATGTTATTTAAAACTAACATTAAAATTTTCATGTTCATGTTAATTCACAGTACATAAACTAATGTTAAGATACAACTTTACATTTTAATAATGTATTAAAACATTTTTAACTTAACATTAATTAACATTAATAAATGCTATATAATTGTTGTTCATGTTAACTAATATACTTAAACAATATAGTTTTTAACATTAGTTAATTCACAACTAACAAACTAACTATGAATAACATATTTTTACTGTATTTATTTGTGTTATTAAAAAATTGTTTATGTTAGTTCATGGTACAGTAACTGATGTATATTAACTATAAATTTTAATTAATGTAGTGGTCAATTTTGAACATAATATTAACTACGATTCATAAATACTATATAAATATTGTTCATGTTAACTTATATAATGTTAAAAACTAAAACCTTATTGAAAAGTGTTACAAAAGTTTTATATATTGTTCTCTTTGTGTGTGTGTGTGTGTGTGTGTGTGTGAGAGAGAGAGAGAGAGAGAGAGACTCACATTAATAAATGCTACATAATTATTGTTCATGTTAATTAACATAGTTGTATGTTAATAACTGCAACCTTATTGAAAGTGTTACCAAAGTTTTAATATGTTGTGGGGTGTGTGTGTGTGTGTGTGTGTCTTTATGGTTCGTATGAACTCTTTAATTGCCGTATCCCTTAAAACAAGACTGGCAGAGGGTTACTGTAAATGCATGTGCCCACTGTGCACCGTTCTCCTGATGCCACCGGGGTGGCGTTTGCACTGACGGCTTGGGCCCGCCATCGCTGCTTGCAGCTATATTTATTATTATTATTTTTATTTTTCTTTCGACTATCCGGGGCTTTTTGGGGGCCTTAACATGCTCAAAAACTCTTGAAAATTGGCACACACATTGGAATCTGCGGTCATTAGGACGCCGCAGAGACTGGGACCCGGGCGTGGCACAGGGGCTCGACGGCGCCCCCTGGAACATTGTCAGAAAACTTTATGTATAGCTCACACATGCTTGCACATATTCATATGAAACTTGGTACACGTATAGATCTCATTGATCCGAACAACGTTCGCGCTGTATGTCATAGGCTCCACCCAACAGGAAGTTTGCTATTCAGGCCTGTGTAAAAAACGCATGCTATGGAATTTGATATACTCCTCAGAGGATTTCAAATAGATTGCCACCAAACTCAGTGAACATGATCTCAAGACATTGGGGATGCTAAATTGCCAAGGGATTTTTGATATCTCGAACGGTTTGCCCGTGGCGAGGCGGTGAAGTTATGGCGAGAAATGAGAAACAGGAAGTGTCTAATAGCATCCACATACATTGTCTGATTTTGATCAAACTGAAGGAATTTGTTTTGTTGTATGATGCCGATCGCATAGATGTGACTATTAGGAATCAAAGATATAGCGCCACCAACTGGCGGCAAGAAGCGTGTCATTTTCAAAATGCTTTTAATTCAGCATCTTACTTTTACCCGATTTGCTTCAAACTTCATCAGATTAATGTCAAAACACGGCCGATGTAAACCTGGTGAGGGGATATTAATATCTGAAATATTGTTGCCATGGCAACGTGTCAAACTTGAATATTCTTTTCTGGTGATTTTGAGGTAGATAAAATGCTTAGAATTTCATTAAACTCAACAAACATATAAGTATTAATAATATATAGACACTGGGAAAAGCTCATAAAAGGGCGTGGAAGAGGCACTCTATAGCGCCACCTTTTGACAAAACTTGGGGGGTTAGTTTTAGCTACAGCCACCAAACGTGGTACATATATTGTTCTCATCAAGCCGGACAACTTTCTAATTTACAGTCATTAGCTACGACCAACCGGCGTCGGCTCTTTTGCTTTGCCCTGTGGCTTTTTGGACATCCTCTGGCTGTGCATTAAGCACTCCTCAGAGGCGCACCTCTTCCTCTCCCCCCCCCCCCCC
>JADLZN010010454.1:54130-78432 GCA_018155175.1 Sinocyclocheilus anophthalmus
GTGCCACCAGCTGGCAGCAGGAAGATTGGCACATTTAAATGACTATGACATATTCCTCCTTCATTTACCACTTTAGATGCATATTGCTCGCCGTTCGCAGTCTTACTAAAGACGCCCGCTGGCGGTGAGCCCGGGTGCGAGGGCCCGTTCATCGCTGCTGGCAGCTTATATATTATTATTATTATTATTTTTATTTTTCTTTCGACTATCCGGGGCTTTTTGGGGGCCTTAACATGCTCAAAAACTCTTGAAAATTGGCACACACATTGGAATCTGCGGTCATTAGGACGCCGCAGAGACTGGGACCCGGGCGTGGCACAGGGGCTCTACGGCGCCCCCTGGAACACAGTCTGAAAACTTGATGCATAGCTCACACATCTTTGCACATATTCATATGAAACTTGGTACACGTATAGATCTCATTGATCTGAACAACTTTTGCGCTGCATGTCATAGGCTCGGTCCAACAGGAAGTTGGCTTTTCAGGGCTATTTGAAAAGGGCATGCTCTGGAATTTGATATACTCCTCTGAGAATTTCCCACCGATTGCCACCAAACTCGGTGAACATGATCTCAAGACATTGGGGATGCTAAATTGCCAAGGGATTTTTGATATCTCGAATGGTTTGTCCGTGGCGAGGTGGTGAAGTTATGGCGAGAAATGAGAAACAGGAAGTGTCTAATACCATCCACATACATTGTCTGATTTTGATCAAACTGCAGGAATTTGTTTTGTTGTATGATGCCGATCGCATTGATGTGACTATTAGGAGTCAAAGTCATAGCGCCACCAACTGGCGGCAGGAAGCGTGTCATTTTCAAAATGCTTTTAATTCACCATCTTATTTTTACCCGATTTGCTTCAAACTTCATCAGAATAATGTCAAAACACGGCCGATGTAAACCTGGTGAGGGGATATTAATATCTGAAATATTGTTGCCATGGCAACGTGTCAAACTTGAATGTTATTTTCTGGGAGATGGAATGCTTAGAATTTCATGAAACTCAACACACATATAAGTATTAATGACATATAGACACTGGGAAAAGCTCATAAAAGGGCGTGGAAGAGGCACTCTATAGCGCCACCTTTCGACAAAACTTGGGGGGTTAGTTTTAGCTACAGCCACCAAACGTGGTACATATATTGTTCTCATCGAGCCGGACAACTTTCTAATTTACAGTCATTAGCTACGACCAACAGGAAGTCGGCTATATTGATTTGAATATGGATTTTGGAAAAACAACCCCAAAAGAAAAATATAGCTGTGAATTAATGAATACTCCTCAGAGGAAAATTACTCTATACACACCAAACTTTGTCTACATGATGCCAAAACATTGAGGAACTTAAATTGCGGATGGATTTTGGATAGCTTGAACGGTTTTGCTGTGGGGATTTATTAAAATATCTGTAAAAAAGGAAACAGTAATTGTCTTATATTATTAAAAGTCATTTTCCAAACTCTTCCAAACTTTTTACTTCTAGAGAACAAGTCATTCTGAGGAAACTTGCTTAGTTTAAAAAATGCATCATGCTCGGAGGCCACAAAAAAATTAAAACTATCACTCGTAATTGGTGTAAGGTGAAGACCGTAATACCAAGGATGAACACAAGATGGAGCCATAGGATTAAAAATCTTTTATCCTCAATCCTGATCAGCTATTTAGCTGTGTATCAGAATGAAAACAAATGCATAGAATCATTTGAAATGTTACGGCCGTTCTGTACTCTCAGTATACTTTTAAATAATTATTGTAGAAATGCTTTTAGAGCTTTAAAAAAAAAAATCATTACAACTTTTATTTATCCTACCTCTCTCAATGATAGGATAAAAAATATTTTAAGTCTGACCCTTTACTGCTCAGTTCAATTAATTAGAATAATAAACACACACACACACACATATACATACATATATACATATATATATACATATATATATATATATATACATATATATAAATAAATATAAAAGAATATGTATTTTATGGTTTCACAACCGATAGATCATTAAAATAATTTTTATAAAAGGTTATAGATCATAAAATGTGTTGGCAACAATTTACAATAAGGTCTCTTTGGTTAACATTAATTAATGCATTAACTAACATGAACTGACAATGAACAATATATTTTTAGATTACTTATTAATCTTTTTAAATGTTAGTTAAAACTAACATTAAAATTTTCATGTTCATGTTAATTCACAGTACATAAACTAATGTTAAGATACAACTTTACATTTTAATAATGTATTAAAACATTTTTAACTTAACATTAATTAACATTAATAAATGCTATATAATTGTTGTTCATGTTAACTAATATACTTAAACAATATAGTTTTTAACATTAGTTAATTCACAACTAACAAACTAACTATGAATAACATATTTTTACTGTATTTATTTGTGTTATTAAAAAATTGTTTATGTTAGTTCATGGTACAGTAACTGATGTATATTAACTATAAATTTTAATTAATAATGTAGTGGTCAATTTTGAACATAATATTAACTAAGATTCATGCCCGTGGCAAGGTGGTGAAGTTATGGCGAGAAATGAGAAACAGGAAGTGTCTAATAGCATCCACATACATTGTCTGATTTTGATCAAACTGAAGGAATTTGTTTTGTTGTATGATGCCGATCGCATAGATGTGACTATTAGGAATCAAAGATGTAGCGCCACCAACTGGTGGCAAGAAGCGTGTCATTTTCAAAATGCTTTTAATTCACCATCTTATTTTTACCCGATTTGATTCAAAATTCTTCAGAATAATGTCAAAACACAGCCGATGTAAAACTGGTGAGGGGATATTGATATCTAAAATTTTGTTGCCATGGCAATGTGTCAAACTTGAATGTTCTTTTCTGGGAGATGGCATTCTTAGAATTTCTTGAAACTCAACACACATATCAGTAATAATTATAGATAGACACTGGAAAAAGCTCATGAAAGGGCGTGGAAGAGGCACTCTATAGCGCCACCTTTTGACAAAACTTGGGGGGTTAGTTTTAGCTACAGTCACCAAACTTGGTACATATATTGATCTCATCAAGCCGGACAACTTTCTAATTTACAGTCATTAGCTAAGACCAACAGGAAGTCAGCTATATTGATTTGAATATGGATTTTTGGAAAAATATAGCTGTGAATTAATGCATACTCCTCAGAAGAAAATTACGCTATACACACCACACTTTTTCTACATGATGCCAACACATTGAGGAACTTACATTGCGGATGGATTTTGGATAGCTTGAAAGGTTTTGCCGTGGTGATTTCTTAAAATAACAGTAAAAAAGATAACAGTAATTTTCTCATATCTTTAAAGTTTGTTATCCTTACTATTCAAAACTTTTTACATATGGAGAACAAGTCATTCTTAGGAACCATGCTAAGTGTCATAATTTAATCATGCTCAGGGGCCACTAAAAAATTTAAACTATCACACATTACAGGTCATAGGTGAAGACTGTGATACCAAGGATGACCATCTGATAGAGTTACAGGATTAAAAATCTTTTAACCCTCTCTGTGTATTAGAAAGAAAAATCAATCATAGAATTAGTTTATATGTACTTTAATGTCAGTATATGTTTACATAATTACTGTAGAATGCTTATAGAGCATTAAAATCTTTTTTTTTAATCTTTAAAAGAAAAATCATAGCAAAGGAAAACCAGTCTCCTCTAGGCTTATATCGAAATCCTCCGACATTCTTCTTTACAAATCCTCGTTTTGTACTTCTAATTAGTGACCGCTGTTTTGTTTCGATCTCTCTGCGTGCGTCACTTCTGAGCATGCGTAAATCTGACCTCATATGTAATTCCCCCGGAACTGCTTCCGTGTACAACAGTGAGTGCAAGCTCGATTCAAGTAATTATTACGTTTTGAATATGGATATTTTTCTTACAAAAACGCATCGATTCACTACAGAAGGCCTTTGTTCACCTCCCGGAGCCGTGTGAGAAAGGTGCTTTTAATTTCACGTCTTTTGGACAGAAGGAATGCAACACCTGCTGAGTACAATGATAGGAGGGGGGCTAAAAGAAATCAACAGCAATTTTAAATATAAATCAGATTGTATTTGTCTGAAAGAAGAAAGTCATATACATCTAGGATGCATCGGGGGTGAGTAAAACGCAGCCTAATTTTCATTTTTGGGTGAACTAACCCTTTAAGTAAACGAGCAAAATATTAATAATGCAATTTAAAACAAGGTAATTGATATGACAACTAAAAAAAACTAATAATAAAATGAATGCCGCAATTTCTATATTCATAAGGATTATTTTTTAGGTGTCGTCAATACATCAGTTTTATACGTTTAAATGCTGAAAATATGTAAGCATTTGTACAATTAGATGCTGAAAATACGTCAGTATTTGTACATAAGTAAATGTACGTTTTATAGAACCACATTTTACATAAAATACATAAGAATTATCATGAGATCACGTTGGATTATAGCACTTAAAACTATAAGGAAAATGTAACAGTTTTATATATTTGTTCAGATTTGGTGTTATCTGAAGTCCTTGCAGGGGTTAGTATTATATCTTCAAATGTGTTGGGGTCATCAGAAATCTTCATAAGAGGTTGGATCCAAACTGGAGCTTGAGCAATCTCAAGTTAGCTCAGAATTGGTATCCTGAGGTAGAAATAGAAAAGCAAAAGGAGAATAATTAGCGTAGCTGCTGTTCATAACATTTCAGGCAATCTTGTGCATTTGATCAGATGTAACTAATGTACAAGGTTATGAGATGCATTATATGAATGTTTTACTTGGTAGATAAAGCAGTCCTGCATAAAATAAAGCAATTTCTTTTTTTGTTTTATCTTGCGTAGAAATAAAGAGTGTATAATCTGGAGGTAAATATTCTTCATCACTCTGAAATGCCCTCAAAACACAAAATTTGAAAAAAAAAAACATTAATATTGAATTAAAATATAGTACAGTCACTTAATAGAAAGAAAGAAGACACGCTCAAAGTGCGGGGGCTATATATAACAGCTATATGTCATGTTGTTTTATTAGCATTTAGTAGGGTGTAAAATGAGATGTTTTAGTAATATAACTAATAATAATAAGCAAGTACACTGCAGGGACTTGAACCCCATCCAGGTGGGTAACCTGGAGTACCATTACCAGTGTATTTTTGCTTTTTGTTATTATTTAGATTAAAGGGAAAGCAAAAACTTGTATTCGCAACAGCATGTTCATTTATATACTTACATTTTTCTATTGGGTTACAATGCTTAGATAAATTTGGAGAGTCAATCAGTAAGTGGCATGTGATCCATTACAGACAAAAGATAAAGGAAACATGCCCCATCATTCTGCATGAATGAATGAATGATGAATGAATGAATGAATGAATGAATGAATGAATGAAGAAATAAGCAAGGAAGCATTTATTGTAAATCAAACTGATCTCTTATTTTACATTTGTATTTATTTTAAACACATGCTGTTGCAATGCAAGAAAAACAAAACCTTTTCAATTGAAATGTGTTTTAAAAAGTAGGATATTTATGAAGTTGTTTATTTTACAAGATTACAAAACTATTTTTTTTTGTGTGTATGTATAAATTATATTACAATGAACAGAATATTTTTTTTTTTCTAATTCTGATACTGGCTTAACAAGGATCCAGAAGATAAGAGATAAGCTCTTTCATCATGGTCCTTGTTTCTTTCACCAAGTAACCAGAACTATATTTAACCGATAAAGAGGAGCAAATAAGAATGAAATAGCAACCCAGTAATGTTTTCAATAAGTAATATGGACATTTATAATACAACGCACAAAACAAAACAGTGTTTGTTTGTTTTGTTTTTTTGGTATATATTATTATTTTTTTAATTCTGATACTGGCTTAACAAGGATCCAGAAGATAAGAGATAAGCTCTTTCATCATGGTCCTTGTTTCTTTCACCAAGTAACCAGAACTATATTTAACTGATAAAGAGGAGCAAATAAGAATGAAATGGCAACCCAGTAATGTTTTCATTGAGTAATATGGACATTTATAATACAACGCACTAAACACAGTGATTTTTTTTTAATTCTGATACTGGCTTAACAAGGATCCAGAAGATAAGAGGTAAGCTCTTTCATCATGGTCCTTGTTTCTTTCACCAAGTAACCATAACTATATTTAACCAATAAAGAGGAGTACATAAGAATGAAATAGCAACCCAGTAATGTTTTCATGGAGTAATGTGGACATTTATAATACAACGCACAAAACAAAACAGTGTTTGTTTGTTTTGTTTTTTTGGTATATATTATTATTTTTTTAATTCTGATACTGGCTTAACAAGGATCCAGAAGATAAGAGATAAGCTCTTTCATCATGGTCCTTGTTTCTTTCACCAAGTAACCAGAACTGTATTTAGTTAAATCTTGAATTAATCAACAAGTAATTCAATTAAAAGAACAGGTCTAAATGGTCATTCAACCCATAAGCCATTATCATTCAACAAGTTTTCCAACAAATTTAGATGTGCATGTCTTCAAAGGAACAAAAAATACCCTCATGTGTGCTAAAGTAAACCGGCACAACATTTGTGTGCACTGAAAAATTGTCAATGTTTTTTACATACACATGGTCAATTAAAGTTCCTTTCTCGGTTGTTGGTTCTTTAACATGTTGAATATATCCCTTGTCTGCCATGAAAGAGCAGAGTGATTGGGACTTTAAGGCATCATTATTAAAATCACCTACAAACACAACTTTATTGCAAATTGTTGATACCAAATGGATCAGCTTGTCTACATTTTGTTTAAAAACAGACAATGGGTAAGTTGGAGGCCTGTAAATAACACCAAGCAATATGTCCTTTTCAGTGAAGTGTGTTAACATGCATTCCAAATTAAGATTTGGGAATGTTATAGTAGTATTTGTTACACCACATGCTGTATATAACCCAACTCCACCATGTTGTTGTGCTTTCAAATCCTTGAAAGGGGGACAATTGCTTGTGTATGCTGCACAACGAGAAAGACCCACAAATGTGTAGTTTTCTAAATGCACATTTTCAGACAGATAGGATTCAGGCAGCCATGTTTCAGTTAAAGCTATACATGTAGGTTTGAACTGTTGAACACAAACATTCAAATCTTGTTTATGACAATGCAAACTCTGTACATTCAGCAAAAACAGTGAAAAAGAATTGTGTTGTGCTGTCAAATATAATTCATCATGTACCATAAAACATGGCATTTCTTGTACAGCCTCAAAAACTTTCTCATTACAATAAATACTTTTTTCAGTCAAATCTTTAATAGTCAAGCCAGACAAACTTCTTACTCGACTCAGTGCAACATAAGCCTGGCCAGCAGCAAAAACTTTTTTTAAACTAACAACAGCACAATCAACAGTTAAACCCTGTACTTTATGGACTGTGCACGCCCAAGCCAATTTCAAAGGAAATTGTCGGCGAAAACCACCATTCCTGCATGCATTTTCCTCTTCTACGTGTATAGGAGTTGAATTAAACAATTTTGCTGGCTCAGCCAAACATTGTTTACGTCTTTTAAACCCCACATGACTATCATCAAAATAGACGTACACTGTTTCGGGTAATTTATTTTTATCAGCATGCACAATGTGTGTCACTGTGCCACAAACGCCATTAACTAAGCCATCATTTACATCAATATTTTTAATCAACATGACACGTGCATTTATGCCTAAAAGCAACTTTGCTGGCAAGCACGTGTTGTAAACCTTTACATGATGACCAGCAATTAACTCTACTTTGCCAGTCTTCTTACTACGGGCAAAATCTTCTGCCTCTATGGTTTCAACCTCTGAGCAGATATTAATTAACTGCTTTAGGTTGTGCTCATGTACTTCATCGTTAGTGGCAAAAATGTGTAAAGGATCATTATCATCCTCACCTGTGTCACATTTTGCTAACATCTCCAAATCTTCTTTGCTCAGTGGAGATTTTTTACTACGTTTCCTTAAACGGTTTAATAATTCAGCAAATTTGCTGTCTTTTTGCCTTACTACCTGTGTTAACTCCACGACAGTAAAACAATTAGTCCACAGTCCGAGTCCTGGTACTTCCATATATAATGGTTTCCCCTTCACGGGTGGCAATTGGAAAAAATCCCCAACTGCTATAACACAAACATTACCAAAAGGAGAAAAGTCTCCAGTTTGTTTAATTTGCCGTAATCTTCCATGAATGTATGCCAACAGTTTATGATCTACCATTGAGATCTCATCTATAATTAAAATCTGAAGGCCATGGAATTTCGCACGCAAAGAATTTAACTTCTCTTCTCCCAAAGGTGTGTATGGCAACTTCACATCTATACCAATCGAAAAGGTATGATGTATGGTTGAAGCCTGCAATTGGTAAGCTGCAATGCCAGTTGGAGCAGTTAATACAACACACACGTCATCTGGGTGTAAAGCAATTTGAGACAATAGTCTTGTTGCTTCATATTTTATTGCTTTAATTAAATGGCTTTTGCCAGTTCCTGCTCCACCAGTAACAAAAACATGAAAAGGTTTAGGGTTTTCACCTCTAATTTTACTTAAACACCATTGTCTAATTTGATAGAAAACAGAAATCTGGGTTTTGTTTAAAGAGCGAATTAAGCTCAACCCATCTGAGCGACTCAGACAATTGTCCTTTTTCTCAATTTGAGACACCGCCGCATCATCAGTTGCTAAATCCGGTATAGAACTTTCATGTTCTTCACTTTGCTGGCCATTCTCACGTCTAATCTGTTTACATTCCATACGGTCTAATTGCTGTTCAGGACAAAGTGCACACCATGCATCTTCTAATATGCCCTCATTATCAACAGCAGTTTGTGCAGTATCTAAGACATCTGCATCCTTCTCAAAAAGTGCTCTATTTGTATCCACTATATTTTTAACCAAGTGAACAGATCCATCACTAAAACAAACATTACCTTCCTTATAAAATTGTTCATAATTACTATACTGGTCTGGTTTTAACTGATTATCTACACGATAAGGAAGAAACAATTGTAATACACTGAGATACAATTTTTCAGGATTCTTTGTTACTGAAAATCGAGCAAAACGCACAACAGCAGGCTGAGTACGAGTTCTTTTTCCAATAAAACCAAAATTGTTTTCTAACCTAATTTTATTAGCGCAAGACTGACCTTTGTATACGACGCGATATTCAGACGCAAATGTGGCCAAACACATATCATCAAAAATGCTCTGATTTGGCCTGTTCTTATAACGATCAACAAAACTTGTCATCCACATCTCTTCACTTTTCAGATTCTGAGACTTCAACTTGTTTTGTATAACACTCAAAGGCAAACTCATCCGTACAGTATCTTCACCTGTAGGAATAAATTGAACATGTCTTGAACACTCTTTTAAATGCATGTTTGTTAACCTATAAACTGCTTCTTGTGCACTAACCTCACGATTATGTAAGTACACACTGCCTAATTTCCTCAAAGCCTGTCTTGCATCTACATTACCCTGAGTTGCTGATTCTCGCTGAGCATTAGCCAACAATAAACCCATTTCCCGTTCAGACTTTGAAATATATGAAATTATATAAACAATGCAGGCATAAGCATCTGTTATGTACTGAATGTCCATATTAGCATTCCAGCACTTAAGGCTAAACTTGTTATATTGATTAACCCATACTTCGTGCAATTGTCGTTTCAAGACAATGTGTGTGTTATTATTAATGCATCTATACGCCATTTCAAATAATTCCTGATTAATTCCAACACTATTAAACAAACTTTCTAGAGAATTGAACTGCTCTTCTGAAACAGCTTTCTTAACTGCCGTCATTATGCTTCGAGCATATTCTACCAGTGTGTTATCATTTACATTTGTACTTTTACTTTCACTTTGACAATCACCTTTGTTGGGCAGGTTTTCCTCATCTTCTACTTTTCTCCGACATATGAATGTTCGCATAGATGGTGGTTTAGGAAAATTAAAACGACAAACTGTGTTTTTCTTTTTACACGTTTTGGAATGACGTTTACTGTGACACTGCACGGATGTAACAACACTCTGCAGTTCATCATCTTCACTGGACACCTCGCACGTAACATATTTATCTATAAATTTGACAACTTCTTCATCAGAATTCCTATCTATTTGTGGAGCATTTTTTATCCAGAACAAACAATGGACATGGGGAGAACCACGTTGTTGAAATTCCACCCTATAAAAGTAGTCCACAATTTCCCCTATGGGCTGAACAGGAGACATAAGCACCTCTTTCAAAAAACAATGCCACCTAAAATCAAACATGCGAGCTGCAGTAACAGGATTACGACGCAAAAGCTCACATTTTTCAGCCCATTCTAATTGTTCTAATGTTTCTTTTCTGCCTTCGTGTTTTAAAATACTTGCCATTAGATTTGTCCATCTCATATCAGCAGATGAGAATGAGCAAAACCAGGTGGGAATGCCCAGCTGTCTGACCATGGCAAACAAATCTTTTTGCACACCTTGCCAAAATGCCGGAGTGCCACGGATGGGTTTCAAAAATCTATAGCCTTCATCAAAATTAAGCACTTGCCTCAAGGACTCAGTGTCTTAAACATTTCCACTGGGTATGGATACTACATCCTTGCCTTTTCTTAAAGCGATATTTTTTTTTTTATTTTTTTTTTTTTTTTTTTTGATACATTAGACAGAATCAGAGCTTTTGTTCAATTTCTGATAGATACTGGCAGAAAAAAGTAGTCAATATTTTGTGCAAATCTACAATCTGCTTGCAAAATTCGATTATTAAAATATCGTGACAATGTTAATCTTTGTGCCCTTTTATCACAATAAGTTGAAGTACCATTAGGAAATAAAACAGGAAAACTTTTAGCTTCATTTGTCTCATCAGCAAGCATTTTCACTGGATTATTCCCTTCGGCAGGGGCAAGGCTCAAAATACCATCAAAATACTGATCAAGTACTTCTTGCCCAATGTCTACAGGTTGCAGACACGTATCCATAAACACACAGTGCTGTTGCCTATCGTGTAACTCCTCATCAACATTTATGTTTTCCAATTCAGTCTCCGCTATGTGATTTGTATCGTCATCATCATCATCATCATCTTGTCTAATAAACTCATTTAACCAATCTTCATTAAAAACAATATCTGTATAGTATTTGTTATTTTTTTTTAAGTAACACAGTGCCTGTTTAATATTTGTTGTATTCACATACTGATACTTATAATGACCTTTATATGTCAACTTCCGCTTTAACTTTACACATATTAAAGACCCTTCAGTTTCTGTTCTAGGCAAAACATTAGTTGTCTCTTTAACATTAGCTGGCACGCAAGTGACAGGGCCATGAACTCCATTTTGCCCACCTTTTGGTAGAGCTAACATTTTCATGAATGGGATATGCAAAGATATCAAATGTTGCTCTAAATTATTGAGACAACACAGTTCTTCAGGTACAGGTTGCAGTTCCAGATTGTTAACAGCACTTTCAGCTGGCATTTCACCTTTTTTTAATTTAGAATGACAAGTGAAGCAAATCCAAAGCTTGCCTTTACATGAATCTGCCAGTTCACAGGAGATAACACAATTATCACCACACTTGTGCAAAAAATGTTTTGTAATGCATCTTTTAGCTGCCAATAACACTGCTGAATTTGTATTATATTTTTCTGTTCTACAGCATAATACTTGCTGTTTAAATAACAACCGGTGGCAAACACAACAAACAAATTCTGGCCCAGAACTAACTTTATCTACAAACTGCTTTTTGACAAAATCACAAACCTGTTGATTTTGTTTTAATTGTTCTCTTCTCATCTTGTTAATTCTTTTTACATTTTCTTTATGTAACACAATGTTATGATATTTTAACTTACTGCTTTGCTTTACAGCGTTTCTATGCTTGTCATTGTCATGGTATTTCACCCTACTGAATTTCTTCACTCTGTTTTTAAATTGTTCATTGTCATGGTATTTCACCCTACTGAATTTCTTCACTCTGTTTTTAAATTGTTCATTGTCATGGTATTTCACCCTACTGAATTTCTTCACTCTGTTTTTAAATTGTTCATTGTCATGGTATTTCACCTTACTGAATTTCTTCACTCTGTTTTTAAATTGTTCATTGTCATGGTATTTCACCCTACTGAATTTCTTCACTCTGTTTTTAAATTGCTCATTGTCATGGTATTTCACCCTACTGAATTTCTTCACTCTGTTTTTAAATTGCTCATTGTCATGGTATTTCACCCTACTGAATTTCTTCACTCTGTTTTTAAATTGCTCATTGCTATGGTATTTTACCCTACTGTACTTCTTCACTCTAATCTTATATTGCTCATCCTTACAGTATTTAACCTGATTGTACTCATTCACTTTACACTTATGTTGCTGGTTTTCAGCATATTTGATCTTACTTGCTTGCTTTAATGACTCTTTATATAAAGCATTGCTATGATATCTTTTCCTTTTGAGATTTTTCACATGTTTCTGAAACTCTGCATTGCAATGATACTTCTCCAAAACAACTTGCTTAGTATGGTCTTTAATTTTGTTTTTTACTCTTTTTAATAAATAATACCTTTTCAAATATTTCCTCCTATTAACAGATACATCATTCTTTGTTTCTCCAGCAACAGACTCTTGCTCCTCATGATTCACATAAATTTCACTTTGTACCTTTACTTGCTGTCTTGTACACATACGTTTTCCATCATTGCATTCTTCATTCTGGCACACCTTATAACATATCTGGCTATTCAGTTGTTTCACACAAATAACAACTTCATAGTGATTATCATTACAGTGCTGTAGATATATACCTTGATTGCATGTTCTTTCATACATACAACTGTACTTTAACCATTTCTCATTATGATATGTATAAATGTCAACTCCTAAATAATTAGCCATTGCTTGAATCTCCACTTCTGTGGCCCATGACCCTACAAACCTCATTTTGGATTTAGATAAATAATCTTCCATAGATGCATACTGACATCTTAAGAGATTCTTGTATTGCACACTGTGCAATTCCATATGTTTCACAATTGCGAGTCTAACTGCCCGATGAGATTTTTGTGTGCCACATATTACTTGTGCCACTGCCCTGAAAAAACAATTACCATCACCTACAATACTAACTGTTTTACAAGGACGGCCCATTGTTCTGCTGTTTGTTGGAAAAACTACATTTTCACTATTAAACTCTATATGAAGTTTACTACTTAATTTTTGCTTTACTTCAGTACACAGTGGACTGAAATTGAAAATCCTATTTGTCTCATTACCCAAACAAACTACATCTGAATTTGCATCAATTTTGGAAATTGTTTCAAGTATTTCAGTGTTCTCCTCTAAAGATTGTTTCTCTTTCTTAAAAACCACAGTTTCTTTCTCTTCTTCCACACTCACATTTGTACACTCACGTCTCCTTTTTTTACCCACGCAGGTCGTTTTTTGACTTTCTTCATTTATGTTTTCTGAGTGACTACCAGATGTTTTTCGGCTTTTAAGTAGGACACGGACACCATTTATTTCAAAGATCTTCAAGTTTCCTCCAAAACACCCAGCCAAATTTTCAATGTGCCTCAAAACACAGCTTAGTGAATTATAATATACAACCACACTGAAGCCATTACCATCAACCATCCCATCACTGCTACGTGCATGAGAATCAACCACAGCAAACTGACCATTTTGCTTGATAATAGCACAGGTACTACTATTCAAGGTAAAAAAGCATGTGTCATATTTTGCAAACATTGTTTGCAAACCATCGACTAATGTCACACATGCTCCAGATCTAATAAATTCTCCATCAACCACATCTACATATCCAGAAACAAAATCGGCATATTCAAATTTGAATGCATTTTTACTCAACACATATTCTTTAGGAAGATCTGTAATACACAGCAAGTTTTTCCCTGTCGGATCAGTGATTAAACCACTTTGCCGCAAACTAGAATACAAGCTATCGCCAGTATTTAAGACATTATCTAGATCTTTACTTTCCCATGAGAACACACTATGTACACTGTGCATTGCCATAGTAGCCAAACTAATCGCAACACACTGTTTCCCTGGCCACTTGAACTTAAGGTCACCCTGGTGAAATGATCCACGAATGCTACTAATACTTTCTCTTTGATTTGATGTAGATGCTGAGATTTCTTCACTATCATTTGCTGTACACGCACTAATTTCTCCAACAGTGTCACTGTTAATAAATGTTGGCATATCTGATGAGGTTATGTTTACATTGATGCCATAGATACTAAAGTTTTCTGCACTCAGACTTGTCATTAAATTATCAATGTGCAAAAATAGGTCTTGCCAATTTGTGTTGAAAACAACAACTGCTGTTCCAATGTCTGATCCCAAACCACATGCATTTCGGACATTACAGTCAACAACAACATAGAAGTCATTATGTCTTACAATAGCACACGTGTCTCCTTTTATGTTGACCAGACAAGATTCATGACTAAACAAAATCTCCTGTAATTTCTCATACAAGTCACTCTTTCCTCCCTTTAGTGATTGTTCTATCGTTACTTTGCATGTTTCATTGAAAACGCCATATTGGCCACCAAACCAATGGGAAAATCGACTGTCTCCATAACTCTCAGTAATTTTTTTACAGCTAGGCATGTCTTTAACCAGTTTACTTCCCTCACTACGAATGTCTTGAAGGTCGGATTTTTGCCAAGTACACACATTATGTATCTTGTGTTTAACAACTGAAACTACACTGCAGGCTACTCCCAGAAACTCCTCAATCACCTCTGCAGACTTCAGTCTAACCTCATTGGATTTGCTTTACCAAGGCTCCAATCATCATCCTTGGGATCGCAGATAATCTATGCATTAAGATATAGAACATCGGTCTTAGCTTTGTGTTCGAATGGCTTAGCCTGCATTCGGCAATTCTTTCGCTGAGGCATCTAAAAGACCGATGAATGTTAAGTTAAATAAGAAGTTTTATTTTTAAAAAATCCACAATATGTTTTGGAATATTAATGCTTATATTGGATCCAATAATGCAAGCTTGGTGAGCGTTTACACCTTTTGTACTTTTTGGTTTTTGTGTGTGTACAAATTCTGTTTTATAATTTGGTTATTGTTGGTGTTTCTCACCAAACCCCAAATTTTTTTTCAATGGTAGGTACATTAAACAGACTTGCTTTTCAGAACACTGACAATAGGACCAACATTTCGTAGTGCCGGGCATAGTTTACACAACTAAGTTCTTAAATGTTAAACAATTAATATTCAACACCCAAAGTATTTCTCTTTTTCTGTACTCAAAAAACACATAAAATAACACTTAAACTCAATTTTTAAGTATGAAATGTTATGCTGTACACTGGCAGATATAATTGCATTACATTGTAAAATATATTACAATGCAAAAAAGCTAAATGTAAAAATTACAATTCTCATCATATTACACAATATTATTTCTTACTGTATTTCAGGTCAAATAAATGCAACATAACTGAGCCTAAGAGACGTCTTTCTTTTATGCATCTTACCAAACACAAACCTTTGCATAGTTCTGTATATTGAAAAACCTTCAGTAGCTAGCATAGTAAACATATAGTATACATTGTATACTTCATTCATGTACTCCCTGACAACATAACAACAAACTCTGTTCTGCACTTCAGTATTAACCACAAAACATTTAAACTGTAATGTCAGCTAACTTCACACTAACCACAATCAAATGTTTCCATTTAAAACATATAAGACTTATTTCCAGCATTTACTGTCCATTACGAACTAGAAACTAGGCAGCCAGTACTTACAGAGAAGGATAATGCACTACAGGTACTACTATATATATAGATACTATATATAATATATATAATATAATATATATAATATATTCCTCAGAATGTCCACACAGCACACCATATTGACAGAAAAACACAGAATTGTTGACATTTTGCAGATTTATTAAAAAAAGAAAAAATGAAATATCAAATGGTCCTAAGAGCAGACCTTTGCTGTGGACAATCATTATTTAATCAGGTGCTGTCCATTATTATGATCATCCTTGAGATGTTCTACACCTTCATTTGAGTCCAGCTGTGTTTGATGATACTGATTGGACTTGATTAAGAAAGCCACACACCTGTATAAGACCTTACAGCTCACAGTGCAAATGAGAATCATGAGGTCAAAGAAAAGCCTGAAGAGCTCAGAGACAGAATTGAGGCAAGGCACAGGTCTGGCCAAGGTTACAAAAACATTTCTGCTGCACTTAAGGTTCCTAAGAGCACAGTGGCCTCCATAATCCTTAAATGGAAGACATTTGGGACAACCAGAACCCTTCCTAGAGCTGGCCGTCCGGCCAAACTGAGCTATCGGGGAGAAGAGCCTTGATGAGAGAGGAAAAGAAGAACCCAAAGAACACTGTGGCTGAGCTCCAGAGATGCAGTCAGGAGATGGGAGAAAGTTGTAGAAATTCAACCATCACTGCAGCACCAGTCGGGGCTTTATGGCAGAGTACGGAAGCCTCTCCTCAGTGCAAGACAAATGAAAGTTTGCTAAAAAACACCTGAAGGACTCCAATATGGTGAGAAATAAGATTCTCTGGTCCAAGATAGAACTTTTTGGCCTTAATTGTGTGCGGTATGTGTGGAGAAAACCAGGCATGCTCATCACCTGTCCAATACAGTCCAAAAAGTGAAGCATGGTGGTGGCAGCATCATGCTGTGGGGGTGTTTTTCAGCTGCAGGGACAGGACGAATGGTTGCAATCGAGGGAAAGAAGAATGCGGCCAAGTACAGGGATATCATGGACGAAAACCTTCTCCGGAGTGCTCAGGACCTCAGACTGGGCCAAAAGTTTACCTTCCAACAAGACAATGACCCTAAGCACACAGCTAAAATAACGAAGGAGTGGCTTCACAACAACTCTGTGACTGTTCTTGAATGGCCCAGCCAGAGCCCTGACTTAAACCCAATTGAGCATCTCTGGAGAGACCTAAAAATGGCTGTCCACCAACGTTTACCATCCAACTGACAGAACTGGAGAGGATCTGCAAGGAGGAATGGCAGAGGATCCCCATCCAGGTGTGAAAAACTTGATGCATCTTTCCCAAAAAGACTCATGGCTGTATTGGATCAAAAGGGTGCTTCTACTAAATAATGAGCAAAGGGTCTGAATACTTAGGACAACGTGATATTTAAGTTTTTCTTTTTAATAAATCTGCAAAAAGTCACAATTCTGTGTTTTTCTGTCAATATGGTGTGCTGTGTGTAAATTAATGAGGAAAAAAAAATTAACTTAAATGATTTTAGCAAATGGCTGCAAATATAACAAAGAGTGAAAACTGTAAGGGGGTCTGAATACTTTCCGTACCCACTGTATATACACTTAAAATGTATTTAAGAATATGACCACAAAGATTAAGCTGTGGCAAATATTCAACAATTGGTAGCTTTTGCTCACACACAGTACACACACATATATATATATATATTAATGCAGAACAACAATACACATATTTGTGAACCATTATTTCTTCTCTAAAATAGCAATATACTTTACAAATGTGTTGCTTTTAACAAGTATGCATCATTGTCTTAAAACAAACACATGTAAAATATTCTAAAACTGACATATCTTTTTTTGCTTTAACTCTGACCTGCTTGTAAACTAACCTCTTGTATCACACAATAGTAATCATTCAACAACACTTTCAACAATCACACCCCTTCATCACACCTGTTCAAACCATCCACTGAACAGCTACTTCACCTACACAGCTACAATTCTTACCCTAATAACATATATATATATATACTTAAAATGTATTTAAGTACAAAATTAAGCTATAGCAAAAATTCAACAATTGTCTTGCTTTGGCACATTTTTACAGAACATCAATACACATAATTGTGAAACATTATGGCTTCTTTAAAATAGCATTATAGTTTAAGAATATGATGATTTTTACAAGTACGCATCATGGCTTAGAACAAATACATTTAAAATATTCACAAACACAGCTGACATTTCTTTTTCTTTTTTCCTTCTTTCTTCTTTTTTTTGCAGTAATCCTGCCAACAACAATTTCAACAACCACACCCCTTCATCACACCTGTTAAAACCATCCACTGAACAGCTACTACACCTACACAGCTACAATTGTTACCCTAATAACAGATGTATTATTGAAAACACCTTTTAACATAAAACATAATACACTACAAACCAAATAGAAAACATCAATAGAACAAAAGTACTACATTGCTCAGAAAATACCAATAAAGACATCACAATTTTTTTTACAAAAATGTTACATAAATATTAAAATATTACAAATCAATGCCATACAACAAATACACTTAACATATTCTAACATTAATGCAGTATTTTCTTTGCAACACATTATCTTAAGCTATCAATCACATTCCTATCACTAAAAGTGTTTGCTTTAAATATTTAATTATATTATACACAACCATTAAAAAGTTTGGATCATTTTCAAGCTATTTAAATTACATTAGTACTTTTCTTCAACAAAGACATAAAAATGCTTAAAAGTACCATTAAAACATTTATATTGTTACAAAACACTGTAATAACTCCTGAAAATCAACTTGGACATCACCTGAATAACTTACATTTTAAACTATATTTAAATAGACAACCTATTAAAATAGCAAATTTACGTTTAAAACACATAAAATAACACTTAAACTCAAAACTTACTGCCCACAGCATACTATCCACTAAAAATTTAACAACCTACTTTAGTTTCAAAAACAAAAATACAAAAATAAGTAATGTACTCCCAACACAAACCAATTCAAGAGTAATTTGGTTGTATTTGGACTACATGACATCAAATAACTTTTCAAGCTAATCAGACTTAATTTATTCTTTACAATCATATTATTACCAAAGTATCATACATTTTAAAAGTACAAATCACTATCAACCAACAAATATATTTTACCTGGTTTTATAACACAGTTCAGATATTTTAATGGCCCAATTTTTAACCTATCACCATTTAACCAATCAGCTTTACAATCTCCTTTTCACAGCTAAATTTAATCTATACAATATCTATTTCACAAAAGTACATATGTCCTTTAATGAAGTAAATTCAAAATCTTACTTTGATCAAAATCAGTCTTTCTTAAAATAAATGTCTACTCAGCTGTGACAAACACAAAGCAAATACAAGTCTACACATGTAACATCTTCATAACCTTGCTTTCCATACCATATATCCTACATTCAGTGATAACATATAGCCTCATAATATATAGCCTACATTCAATGGCATAAACAAATAGAAAATACCTTGGCTCTTACCTCTGCGTTTGCTGCAAGTAACAAGAATTTGCAAAATCTTCACTTTTTACATACACCCCTCAATATCCAGACCAATAGACTGCAGTTTCAATAACCACACCTCCACCACTTTACCTCACCGAATACAATCATGCCTTACTTCCTGCCCCTAGTGCCTTACAACAAATCAAATTAAGCAGTTTAAAAATTACCTACACATTGGGAAACACCCTTAATTCCTTAGCCAACACCCCTACCTTTCAGGCAAAACCACATTTCTCAAACCAAAAAAATAAGTAAATAAAACAAAATAAATAAATAACATTGTGCTAAAATATTCTATAAAAACATTGCACAAAAACATTACTGTAACTTTTCTAAATTTTTCTAAAGATTATTTAATCAAATATTCCAAACACACTGAATGCACAACCTAAGTTTACAAAATTATTTAACATATGAAAAAGCCTTCTTCTAATTACAAAACTAAACACCCAGCATCTTTGGTTCAAAACAACACATTAAACCATAATATCAACCTATTCAAAACTTAATCCAATACAAACTTTTATTCACTGTTAAAACAACATTGAATTCTTACATATTCAAATTCATCCCTATTATTAATTTCAAACCTAATGTTACATTGCACTGCAGAAAATATCACTAACAATATTGTTAACTTTAAACGTATGTGTAATCCATAGTATGACCGCTAGATGTGTACCACTGTGTATACAAACCCTTGTGGCTGAAAACAGTTTTTTTTTCTCATTTTGTTGCCTCTTCTGCCTCTACTAACTAGTAAACAGTACTAACACTGATGCAATTCTATGCATCATGAATGCATTGTCCCCCTATATTTTTGTACACTAAAATCTAACTAATTTCTTTAACATTATTTTAAACACTAAACCTACACACCCCCACTCCCCCAGCTTCCCTCTCCTCTCAAAGACAGAATGTCTCTCACCCCAATCAACATTCTTTTGTTTACTTCAGGAGACAGGATGTCTCTGGCCACCAATCAACACTCTATTGTTTAGTTCCATGTGTCAGACCTTTGATGAGCCATAAATCCACATCAAGTTTACTATGTCTGAAACACCAACCTTTGATTTGATTTTTCAGCTTACATTCCCAAATCACCGCTTTTACCTATTTATTTGTAACCACTTCAATAAATACGAACCTGTTTCTATGCTTGCATTTTCCTATAAATCTTACCATTTACATAGTAATACTACAATACACACAACTTCACTATCTGTAATATATATTGTACTTTTTTTTCCATCCACTACCACACATCACTTTAGCTAGAATGAGAAATGAGTACATAGAATAAATTAATATGTACTGTACTTGCTAATATAGTTTTGTAGAAATATTTCACAAATGCTTATAGATCATTAAGATAAATAAAAAAATATATAGATCATTAAAAGTTTTGGTAACTTTAAAATATAGTAATTTTTTAACATTAGTTAATGTATTAATATTATGGTCAAAAATGTACTACAACATTATTAATTAAAATATGTATAGTTAAAATGTATCATGTATAGTTAATCATTAGTTAATCTACCATGAACCAACATTAACATTTTAATTAACTAACACTAATAAATACTGTAAAAAATAACTGTTAACTATATTTCATGTGTTAACTAAGATTAATAAATGCTATATAAATATTGTTCATGTTAACTAACGTAGTTATTTAATGTTAACAACTAAAACCTTACTGTAAAGTGTTACAAAAGTTTTATATATTGTTATCTTTGAGTGTGAGTGTGTCTGTGTGTGTATGTGTGAAAGAGAGATAGTCTATTTTACACTTTTGACATTTATAAGTCTGTTTATTTACATCTGAGATTTTATGCATTTCTAAGCTGTGATGCAGGCAAAATGTTTTCACAAATGCTTATATAATTAAAATAGTTTTTAAAAATCCTTATAGGTAATTAAAGGTTTTGGTAACACTTTACAATAACGCCTCATTTGTTAACATTAGTAAATGCATTAACTAACATGAACTAACAAATGAGCATATTTTTATTTTTGTATGTTTATGGTGGTACATTCAATAATCATTAGCAGACGCTTTTATCAAGCGACTACAAAGAGGACAATGGAAATCAAATCAAACACACAACGCGCAATGCTACACCAATTGTATAACTGTATCGTATTTTAAACAGTACCGTAGCAAAGTTTTGAAATTATATATACTTTACAAAAAACGCAGAATAGAGAAAGCTAATGTTAGAGGCCTTTTTTCTTTTTTTTGTTAATTGTATAATAAATAAAAAGAAAAGGAATAGATAGAATAGAAAAATAATAGAGAAGCTAGTGTTAGTTTTATTTATAAGTTAGTAAATGAAGAGTGCAAGTCTAAAAGGGACAAGTTATTTTTTAAAGAATAGAATTAGAATAGAGATTGCTAGACTTAGTGTTATTGTGTTAATATTAGCTCATAAACATTTTCATCTTAGTTCATGATAAATTAACTAATGTTAACAGATACAATTGTACCTTTTAATTATTAATGCATTAGTACATTTTGAACTTAATATTAACCAAAATTCATAAATGCTATTTAAATATTGTTCATGTTAACTCTTTCCCCGCCAGAATTTTTGAAAAAAGTTGCCAGCCACCACCAGCGATTTTGATGATTTTCACTAAAATTTGATGTCCTCCAGAATATTTTGCTGTATGAATATTTGAATATGCAATACACCAAAATATCAGTTTTATTCTCGCTTAAAGCATTCTTTTTTAATCAACACTTGAATATAGGTAGGTTTCATAAAAATGCATAATTTTGAGCAAAAAGGTGAGAAAATCAAATTTTTTATCAAAAACTACATCTGGTTAATATTCAATACGATTATCAAAGCATAAATCCAGTAAATCGCTTCTATCAACACCTCCAAAGCGTGCACAGACATATACCACTTCCTGGATCAACATTTTACTCCGTAACATTATGCAGTTTTCATTTATATGCTTCCATTGCTGATGATCGCATTATTTTTCATATGCATCTGTTTACATAAGAGATTGCTCGTTTCTCCGTCCTGTACATATGTTTTTGTTCGGGAGGCCTTGTACTCATTCAGAAGATGTGTAATAGCGCCCCCAAGTCCCTTTGGCGGGGAAGGGTTGTCTTCTAAAAGATGAGATGTCTTGTTTCCTCGTCAATGTCGGGGAAAGAGTTAATTAATATAGGTAATGTTAACAAATTAAACTGTACTATTAGGGTTAACAAAGATTTATATGTTGTTCACTGTGTGTGTGTCTTTCGCAGTCTTAAAGTTATAGAGTAACCCTTTCATTGGTGTATCCCTTAAATCCAGACTGCCAGAGGGTTACTGTAAATGTATGTTTTCCGTTTTCATAATGCCAGCCGGGTTGCGTTTGCACTGACGGCTTGGGCCCGCCATCGCTGCTTGCAGCTATATATTTAGGGCCACGCAGGCAAGGGCAGGCCCTCTTGTTTTCTAAGGATTATAATTATTAGGGCCCAAGCCAGAAAGGCGCAGGGGCCTATTGTTTTGCTAAGGATTATTTTTTTTTTTTTTTTTTATTCAACCTTCCGGGGGTTTTTGGTGGCCTTAATATATTCAAAAACTCTTGAAAATTGGCACACACATTGGAATCTGTGGTCATTAGGATGCCGCAGAGTCTGGGACCTGGGCGTGGCACAGGGGCTCTACGGCGCCCCCTGGAACACAGCCGGAAAACTTGATGCATATCTCGCACATACTTGCACATATTCATATGAAACTCAGTACACATATAGAACTCATTGAGCCGAACAACTTTTGCGCTGCATGTCATAGGCTCCGCCCAACAGGAAGTTGGCTATTCAGGGCTGTGTAAAAAGTACATGCTCTGGAATTTGATATACTTGTCTGAGGATTTCCAACCGATTGCCACCAAACTCGGTGAACATGATCTCAAGACATTGGGGACGCTAAATTGCGAAGAGATTTTTGATATCTCGAACGGTTTGCCCGTGGCAAGGCGTGAAGTTATGGCGAGAAGAGAAACAGGAAGGGTCTTATTAAACATACACATAAATTGTTGTTTTGCATCAACTTCCGTTTTTTTTTTTTTTTCGGGTATGAATGATAGACGCATACAGGTGACTATAGGAGGCAAAGTAATAGCGCCACAAAGACTGGACGGAAAGTGTGCATTTTCAAAATGCTTTTAATTCAGCATCTTACTTTTACACGATTTGCTTCAAACTTCATCAGATTAATGTCAAAACACGGCCGATGTAAACCTGGTGAGGGGATATTGTTATCTGAAATATTGTTGCCTTGGCAACGTGTCAAACTTGAATATTCTTTTCCGGTGATTTTCGTGCAGATAACATGCTTAGAATTTCTTGAAACGCAACACACATGTCAGTAATAATTATAGATAGACACTGCGAAAAGCTCATAAAAGGGCGTGGAAGAGGCACTCTATAGCGCCACCTTTCGACAAATCTTGGGGGGTTAGTTTTAGCTACAGCCACCAAACGTGGTACATATATTGTTCTCATCGAGCCGGACAACTTTCTAATTTACAGTAATTAGCTACGACCAACAGGAAGTCGGCTATTTTGATTTGAATGTGGATTTTTGGAAAAATATGGCTGTGAATTAAAGCATACTCCTCAGAGGACAAATATACTATACACACCAAACTTTTCCTACATGATGCCAAAACATTGAGGAACTTAAATTGCGGATGGATTTTGGATAGCTTGAACGGTTTTGCTGTGGGGATTTATTAAAATATCTGTAAAAAAGGAAACAGTAATTGTCTTATATTATTAAAGTGCATTTTCCAGACTCTTCAAAACTTTTTACTTATAGAGAACAAGTCATTCTGAGGAAACTTGCTTAGTTTAAAAAATGCATCATGCTCGGAGGCCACAAAAAAATTAAAACTATCACTCGTAATTGGT